>MU384038.1:0-68156 GCA_022495065.1 Xylaria telfairii | reverse complement strand
ACCGGAACTATTTTAATTATAATAATTATTAACCTATAAATATTAGCTTATATAAAACTAATTTTATATTTAAATTAATATAATTATAAAAAATAATATAATTAAATTAATAAATAATATTAAAATTAAAACTAAAATTTAATTAATTATAATAATTATTAAATTTTAAATATTAATATATAAAAATTTTATTTATAGTAATAAAAAAAAATAAAATTATTAAATTATTAAAGTTTATAATTTATTAAAAATTAAACTTAAATTTTTAAATTTAAAAAAAAATCTATATTTTATTATTAAACTATAAATAAAACAGCTTTAAACTTATATTTTTATAAACTTTAAAATATTTTTATTTATTATTATATTTAAAAAAATATTTTAATTTTTTTTTTTTTATTTTTTTAAAACAAAAATCTATATTTTTTTTATAAAAAAATAAATAGTTAAAACCTAAGCAGTATAGCCGGCGTTAAAAAGCTCCGCATAGAAAATAATGCAGTAGATATAAAAAACACAGGTTTTTAAAAATTAATTAAATTAAATATAAAGCCAAAAAAAAATAAATTAAACTATTAATAGTAAAAAATTTAAAAATATATACAATAGTTAAATAAAATTAACAGCGCTTTAAAATATAAGTTTAATATTAATACTAATACTTTTAAAAAAAATTAATATTATAAATATAAAATAAAATAAAAATAAACTAAAAATACTTATTTAGTTATTTTTTTAATTATTAATTAATTTTTAATTAATATAATAAATTATTATTAATTAAATAAAATTAATAAATAAATAAAACTAAGCGTTAATAAGTTTAATATAATATTTAATTAAAATTTTTTAAATAATAGTTTTTTTTTTATTATAAATAATAGGTTTGTTTATATTATTATTTTTATTAGCGTATTAAAAACAAAAATAATTAAAAAACTATTTTAAAAACTCTTTAAATTAAATTATATTAAACTATAATATAATAAAAAACTAAATAATTAATTAATAATAATATTAATATAAAATAAAACTAAAGCTATTTATAAAAATATAAATATTATAACTGCTAGTATAACTAATATAAAAAAAACTGCTAGGATTTAATAACTTATAAACAACTTTAACAAGCAGGCTGTTCTTAAGGCGAAAAAAGTGCTGCACCCGGCTAAAACAAGCGCGGCAAGCTAGCGTACTATATACAATAAAAAATATTTTACAGCAACTAAACTCGTAATTACAAAACTTTTTTAACTACAGTTAACAATAGCATATAAAAAATATAATAATAATAATAATAGCAGTAGCAATATAGTAAAAAAAAAATAAAAAAAGGTAGAAATAATAGCAAAATAAACAAAACAAGTAGTAAAAATAATAAAACAAAAGCAGTAAACTTAAAAAAAAAAAAAAAAAAAAAAAAAAATATAAAAAAAAAACATTTTTATATATTAAATAACAAGCGCGCAATTAATATAAAAACTAGCCGAAGCACTAAGCAACTATATTAATAATTAATAACCATTAAAATATTTAAATATATATTATATATAATATTAATACATTTAATTAAAACGTAGTATTTATTATAATAGCTATATATTACTTAACTAGCTATTTTATAGCAAGTATATTATATAGATTAAAATTAATTTATATTAAAAAGGAAAAATAATTATTATAGCCAGCTTTTAGCTGCTTTAAACCATTAGATCCAGCTTATATAAACCTATTATTTTTAAATATATTCCGTACACTTTTTATCCCTTCTACAAGCTTTAATTTAATCTACTACCTATTATTCCTAAGGCTAATATACTGTTGTACCTAACTTAACAACTTCCTTACTCGTAATATCAGGCTTGTATTTTTAAAACTCGCGGTTTAAATAAGTAGTATTGCGGCGTTTGTACATTAATTAAGCATTTAACGTAGCAATAGATTTACCCGCTTTGTTAAGCAGTGCCTTTGCTTCGCAAGGCAGTGGCTTATAATTTTTTGCGATTTTTCTAACAGCTTCTGTAATATCCGCTGCTTTTTTAAGCGTTGTTACAAGCGGTTCTACCGACCTGTACAGCGGCGTATCTAGTATTTAAAGCAGCGGAGAAGCCTCTAATTCGCTTAGAGCTAAAATTAACGCAAACTTGCGATTTAAAAAGTAAAAACCGCTTCTCCGCCACTTAGCGCGTATATTATAAAACGTAAAAACCTTCTTGTATACCTTTTCGTACGCAGCGAGTATTCGCTGCTTATATATTAGAGCCGTTGCGCTATATAAGGCGTACCTACGGAGTTCGCTTTTATAAGCCGATTTTAGCGCGGAAAAAACGCCTATGTTAAATAGTTAAAGGTCGTTGCTCGCGTAGGCCGGTAAATATAATAAAATTACGCGATTTATAAAGGCCTTAAACATAAATTCTAAGTATATATATATATTATAACTGTTTAAAATTAAAAACCGCTATTTATTATTTTAAAGTTTTATTTTAAATAAAAATATTTTTTTAAATTAATAATTTATAATAACTTTATTACTCTAGCTTTTTTTTATAATTATATATTTTTATTTAAATATTTATTTTTTAAACTATTAGTTTTATATATTTATATTATTAAAAATATAAACTAAAGTATTATAGTTATTATTTAATAAAATATAATAAATAAATAAAACTTAAATTATAGCTTTAAACTTTATAATTTATATATAATAAGTTTAATTAATTTTAATTATTATACCGGAATATATTTTATTTTTTTAAATACTTGTTTTATTTATATTAAACTTGTTAAAAAACATAATTATATATTTAGTATAGAAATATTTAAAAAAAATATAAAACTTGTCGATTTGTTTTTTTTTAATCTGTTTAATACGCAAAGTTTTAACTACGCGGCTGATTTTAATATAAATAGCTTTATAGCAGCGAATAAAAAAATTTACTTATTGTAACCTAAGTAAACGCGTGTTTTTTTAAATCGCAAAGATTTTAAAGCCGAAAGCAGCTATATTTTACCGCGTAAAAGCTCTGCCACACTTTTTTTTAAAAAGTATCTAATTAATAATTATTTACTCTTGCTTAAGGATTAATTATTGGAGTGGAATTGTAGCTTTAGAGTGCGATTTATACCTTTTTAAACGCGAAGCAAGCGTTTTGCGAGGTATTCTGTACGACGGGGCGGCAGAGGTCAAGATATCGCCGTCATGGACACGAGAAATAGCCCGTAATATCTGCTCTTTTTTTTCGCCTATAGGAGTACTTATTTTGTTTAAAAATACGTGGTGTTATGGTAGAAAACGCGGTTTAATTGCAGTAGAATTTTAAGATTGCATGAGGTTATTTTCGGCGAAAAGGGGGTGGTGGCGAAAAGGTGGTCAGTGCGGTTAGGTAGTATACAACAGCCAAGTAGGGCTTACCTATCGGAGCTAATTACAACTCACTACTGTAACCTACCTAGGCAGACTAATATCGGATTGGAATGGGTAAGGTTATAAGTACAGAATATACGCTAACCCATGTTAGTTAGCTTTCCGCCGCGCATTTTACGGGAACTATACAATCTAACCAGAGATGGTCTAAGTTCTATGTTTGTTTTAGTACCGCACGCATGCCCGCAAACTTCGAGGTTCTTGGCACTAACATTCAACTCAAACAATTTACATATCTTTCTTGAGGCATATTATGGATCCTGCTCCGCGACCGCGTGTGATTCTTTTCCCTCAATGAAGCCGATCCCATAATCCTGTGTCGTACGTGTTCGGTACATATGTCTGCCCATCTATCCGTTTAAGGAAACTCAGACAATTAGAAGCGTAAATACGCCAAGTAAGTGGTGTGGCGTCTCACGAGAGCGCGGTTGATCGTCTCGATGTCATTTGAGTTGGCAACGGAAGCTCATCGTAGTGTTCATAAGCCATGAAGTGTAACAAGGGCTTATGTAATAAGGGCTTGGAACAGTGTTCTATTTAGCTAATAATTCTCTTTGGATCTAAAGGGTCCTTTGCCTTCCAAATCCATCCTTTGATGTAACCTCGCCCTTCGCCTCATCACCCCTCCTTTGGCTTCTACGAGTCCTGTGATAGTCGCCGACCAATGGTTGCGGCTCCTCGAGGCTGTAGGTATGTCTTGCCGGGAGGCTGTATGTCTGGTCGGAAGGCTGGCAGGCGTGAGCACCTGGCCTTGTCCGTGTGATATGAAGTAGGTTATTGTGGCTGTCGACCTGATTGGCGTGGACGTGGACTCCATAGTTACGAAACAAACCTCTTTCCTTTTAGGGTCCTCTCCTGACAAAAGCACAGTCAGACGATGCGATTGGCAGATCGCACAGACCGCGCAAATGGTTTCTCTACAAAACAAAATGTTATGTTACTCGATCAGTAACTCAAACAACCTGGGCAGTTACACTATGTATTATCTAATATGCAATAAGATCGATGTAAGCTTATGCATGCATGATTCTGCTTATGACACCAACGCTCCAATGAAATCATACAGTACGTTTCTTTATACATACTAACAGTGACGTCACATGATACATACCTAGCCTTCTTGCAGCCTCTTGCCATTTACATGGTTGTTGGGTACAGACCATCCCTTACGTGCGTAGCCTAACTTTGACGGCTCAAACAAAGTGGCATGTAGCATTTCTCCTTGTTGCCTTTCCAATGCCACAACATTCGGCAAGGCTTCCCCTTTGAAGCTTCATCACAACCATAATCATGTCAGTCGATTTGACGCTTCCGGCAACTAGTTCGCCTGCCATCGATCCCTACAAGGACGTGGCGGATCCACTGCTACCATTCGCCCTCTACATCCACATAGACATCTCCAGCGAGGACGAGTTATATGCGATTGAAAATGAATGTAATAGTCAAATTGAAAGTTCCGCAGCCGTCAGGCGTGCTCTCCGATGTGACCTCCCGGGGCAACCTTTGCGCGTCGCGCTAGACGACCACCTAGCAAACCTCTCAACGCGCCGCTTCGACCCTTTTTACTTCGTCGCGGCAGTTGACAAGGACTGGAGATCATCCGGTCTTGTCATCGTTACGATGGACGACGGAAGCGACGATGACATCTGTCACATTGACCAGCTACGTGTCCCGGTGAAAGACGCCGGCCTAGTCCTAGTCAACCTGCAATTAGCTAACATCGACTGGGATGAGTATAAAGAAACGTACGGAGATGATCAAGGAGGCGATAGTGATGATGAGGGCCAAGAGAAAGGCAAAGAACAGTCGTCCGCGACCGAGCTCGGCATTTCGGGGGAGACCGATGAGGGGTTTTCGGACGGAGCTTCAACTACTCTCCCCAATGTGGGCTACTGGATAGGTCTATATGCTATCCCAGAAGTCGACTACGAGACCGTGATGCGTGAGCTCCATCCAGCCTGGGGTCCGCCTGTCCCTGTGTCAAAGCTGATATGCAGACCTGAGGGGAGAGTGACCGGGGGTAGCCAGGTGGAAGCTATCACGGAAGCTACGCGCTTGCACCCAATGCGCTGCCGAAACAATCCTCATCTTCACCGCAGCATGTTCCTTATTGTCGACACGCCTAAATACCATCAAGAGGGCGTTTTACTGGTTCAAATGACCTGGGACGACAAAGAGGCCGAGAACAAGAATACGAGCCTTGCCGATCTCTCGGAGTTTGGTAAGACTGCTCAGATAGACACGCAACGCCTCCCCTTCCTCAACGCTACTACCACCACTATCTTCAACGAGATCAAAGCCGGTTACCGTCCATGGAAACATAGCCACAGAACGTTCCTATCCTACGCGGGTCCGAGGGTGCAATACCCATCTGCATATCTCACCGCGGTGGACAAGACTTTCAAAAGACGTAAATCAGGCTCTGAGAGGTTCCTGGAGAAGAACGTTCAGTTCCCCCTGTCCGCAGACGGAAATGTTGTAGAAGATGCGAAGACGGCGGTTGAGGCAGTGCTGGAACAGCACTCGGGCTTCGTGCACGAGGAACGCTTTCGCAACACGCTTTGCTCAGAATATTTTGTCTTCTGCGACAGGGAGCTTGGCCCAAAGGATGCCAAGGCCGAGGTTACCCTTGTTAAAGTTGATCGGAATGCCGATTGGTCTACGATGAATTGCGCTGCCGGAGATGCTTATAAGATTCTATGCGACCTCGCTGATGAAAGGCAGAAATGGCAAGGTACTCAAGTCATGCCTACAGTTTAATTATGTCACTGTAAAGTTGGATGTCTCAGTGATTAGTACTGTGAAGCAAGATTGTACTACTTTGAGTTCCTATCTCTTCTACTAAAATATGCTGCCTCCTAACAAGCTACCGCTCTCAGTTCCGCGCTCTCGCCTATAGACTTTGATTTTGGTTACCAGTCAGCTCCCCTATCAAAGCAACGGCGAAGAACAAGAGCCAAGTTTATACTCTGCGTATATTGAGACGTTAACGGGGCAGTATGATTTCTAGTATATTTCCCATTATACTTTACATCATGATAAAAACTTGCTTGTGCTGTAATGGTATCGTTCGGCTTGTCAGGGCGGGGAACTTACCCTGCTTTCGAGTGGGGAACCATACCCCGCCAAGTTTCGGTACAGCACTACTGTACCTATAGGTATATACCTACCTGATGTTGGTAAGTAGGTACTTACCTCTATACATCTACATCGACAATATTATACGTCTCTTATACATACTTAGCACATACTACCTAGGTAGGTAACTATCTACAACATATTTACTCAATCCTACAGAGCAGATTCAAATGGCAGACGTAGATTCCCAACTACTCCTTCTTAGGCGCCAATACCTACAGCTATTTGAGCCTGGCTTCCTGGCATGGCCCCATGCACAGCTCCTGCGGCGTAGCGATGCACAGGCTTGGCTGTTCAAGCACTTGTTCGACGAGAGTCGCAACACTCGGCTACCACCAGAGAGGTACCAGCTGCGCGTGTTACGGCCTCTCATGTCTCGAATCGAAAAATCCATTCAGGACCCAGACGAAGATGTACGTAGACACGTGACGTTGCAAGTGCCCGGAACAAGAGTGCTGATATCGATGTCACCCAGGAGATTTCGGACGATCTGATGGGCCGCCTTGGGGCCCTTATGACACATGGTGTACCGACAGAGTTCGAGGCTATGAAGGAGCGAGCGTACGTGGCATTCACCTGTCTGCCCGAGAGCTGGATGAACAGAGATCCAGATGGTGACAACGGCGATGCTGGAGAAGAGCCTACTATCACATTATTGGAGAGGCGAAACTTGATATCCGGATCTCGCACCACAGGTCACCGCACCTGGGAAGCTGCTTTGCATCTCGGCTCCTATTTGCTGACCAACTCCGGACGTGATTTGATCAAGGGCAAATCCGTCCTCGAGCTTGGTGCCGGCACAGGTTTCCTCGCCATCTTGTGCGCCAAGTACCTAGGTGCGCGACACGTTACAACCACAGACGGAGACGAAAATGTGGTCGATTATCTTAAAGAAAACCTTGCTCTCAACAGTATCGGCGATGATAAAATAGTGACTGCGAGAACGTTATGGTGGGGTGACGAGCTGAGAGGGACATGGGTCGAACAAGAGTGTTCCTTGGATCCCTATGACGTAGTGATAGGGGCTGATATCGTAAGATTGACTTTAAAATTCCTATAACGACTTCAAGTATAGAGAGCTAATATGTGTTACAGACGTACGACAAAGTAGCTATTGCTGCTCTCGTGCAAACGATCCGGTGCCTCCTCCAGCTGAGGCCTAGTATTCTAGTTATTATCGCGAGCGTGGTTCGAAATGCCGAGACTTTTCAAACCTTCTGGGATGAATGTGGTATGTAGTTACAATTTGATTGAAATTCGGAATCACGAACATGCTAACTCTTGTTGTTCGTCTGCGTGTAGCCCGCTCGAACTTTGCTATCGAGGAGATAAAGTTCGCTGCCAAACCCATGCGTGAGCAGAAAGCTTTATTCTACGCAGCCGCAATGCCAATTAAGATATTGAGTATTACTTTGCCAGATTAAGAACCCCACCGAAAATATTCGAATGCTATAATCTTCTCACACATAGATTTAATCAGCCATGATCGATGTCGTACCTAACTTGTAGGCCACCTAAACGAAGACTCTCTTAGAACTTTCTTGGGCAGTAATGAAAGCCCTTTATGCTGCGAGTACAATAATAGTCGGTTGTAAATACATCGAAAGTAGTCTAACTACCTATTAAAGGCTCTGGTGGACGTTATTTCCTCGAATTTCAGGTTTACAATACCTAGGTTCTAGCAAGGTCTAATATCAGCTTGACCTATCAAGAAAAATGCAAGTTGAGAAGCGCCATTATATTGCCTTAATAAGAATCAACTCGAGAGGTTTATATGAAGCTCTAACTCGGAGCATCGGGTCATGATTTCCCGACACAGCAACCACAATTATTTACCAATGGGCAACATTGATTCAACGAATATGAATACTTACTACGCCCCAAACGTCAATATGGTAGCCGGAACCATTAGTTTGAGACGATGTATTAGCTGTCTCGAGGAGAAGCTAGAGACGGAGTATAAAAGCATTACTCCTAGTTGCAGAAGAGTGCATGAAGCAGACATGTGCACACAATGTGTCAGAAAATGGATCCAACGCAGTGTCAGCGACCGAAGCGCCCACATCACATGTCCACAATGCCCATCGGAGCTGGACTACTTCGAGGTTAAAGATGCGGCTGACGAGGCCACCTTCCAAATATACGAGACACTGGTCCTTGATAGGATGCTTGAACAGGAGTCGAGCTTCGAATGGTGCGCCCACGCTTGCGGCTCTGGCCAGTTGCATCCCGCCGCCACAGACGAACCAATAATGACCTGCCATCACTGCAGCAAACGGACATGCGTAGTCCATCGATTATCGTGGCATTCCGGAGTCACTTGTACGCAATTCGATGAATTACTGGGACGCAGCCACCAAGCCGAAACGTCTTGGCAGAGGCGGAACAAAGAGACTACGGCATGTCTCAGAGTCCGGCAGCAACTACTGGAAGAACAAAGGGTTCAAGCAGCCCTCGAGGCCACTATTCAGAGAGCAAAGGAGGAAGAAGCTAGCCGAGAAGAGGTGCTCAGAACCACAAAACCGTGCCCAAATTGCAAGTTCGACATTGAAAAGGACGGAGGGTGTGATATGATGAACTGTGAGTACTGATATATAATAACCCCCCTCGTCATTCCTTAATCGCAATGTGGTACACTGACATGTCTTAGGTCGAAAGTGTGACCGCACCTTTTGCTGGGAATGTTTCGTCTTTTATAATGTGATTCTCAGCGTAGGGAACTCGGCTCATAAGAGTGATTGCCAGTGGTATCGGCCTGCAAGTTAATACATGACGTTAGGAAGAAACTAGCAAGTTACCTAGTAATTAGCAAAGTTCCCCAGTATGGTGAGTTTCACCTACAAACATAACTATTTTTCGGGACAGCAAGGTAGATAGGAAGAAATCTAGTATATTGCCGTAATTTTCAGTTCTCACTTTACCTTGGACATCCCTTGACTTGTTATTCGCCAATAGGCTTGCTTATTACTTCAGCAAGAGAAGTTTGCATACTAACCTATAATCTCCGTTGTATTTTTATTTAGTATGCTATTGTTGCAGGTACGCGACCCCTTGTGCTCACTAATATCAGCTACAGTGTAAATGTTTACTTATTTATCCCTAGTATGAACCACTTATAACAACAACGTCTATTGTGGCCATACCTAGGAAACACCCGGGCTTGATGGTTTGGGTAAACCCGTGCAGGAAGTGCGGAGATCCTAACCTTCTTAGTATCCCACGCGCCCAGCAATCTCCACTGAAGACAAGCCAAATCAGGCTATTTCGCTAGTATTCCGCTAGTAATATGCACCCCATACTCTTAACGGCTCGTTTCCCTCCGGCTGGGATCAATTTGGTGAATGATGACAAGTGGAACGCCTCTGCCATTTTTCCGAACGGGTGATGACGATGCAAGAGGGGTGGCGGGGAGAGAAATCGAAGCCGATGGTGAACGCGTTGAACAGTCATAAACTGAAAGGGCGCCTGCCTTGAAACTCAACTCGAGAAGCAAGTAGCCGGACGAGTTATATGAATCATTTGACAAGATGCGATTCCTATCGATCTTCCAACTCTTGGCAATTGCTACCTACGTAAGGGCTTGTGTCCCAAAGGCTGGGGCCGATGGTAAATATACCATCAGCTCATCTAGCATCAAGGCACAGGTCAGTTCATCATCTACCATATAATGCGACCTATTATAACTCGGTGGGCCATAGTTTATTCCGTACGGTGCTACTCTCACCAACCTCTTCGTCAAAGACAAAGACGGCAAAGACGTTGATGTCGTTTTGGGGTATGAGGACCCGGCATACTACCGTGAGTATCCCCCAGGCCTCAACCAATGCTATAGATGCATAGAACTAAGAGCATCGTAGCCAAGGACCCAGGCCATCCCGTCTACAATAGTATACCAGGTCGCTATGTGAATCGCATTGGCCATGGTAAATATAGCATCGACAACACGACGTATTCGACCGAACTAAACGACGGCACCAATACACTACACTCGGGTACGAACAATTGGTCGTATCGGACGTGGAATGTAACGGCGGCGACCGATGACTCGATCACATTTACGATCCGGGATGAGCCAAACTCTTCCAAGGGCATGCCTGGCCTAGTGTTAGCAAACGTTACATATAGCGTTCATGGTAACAAGTGGAACGTTAAGATGAATGCAGTATCGCCTAGTATCAGATCACGTTCGTCTCCTGGCTTGAGACCGGATGACTCGTTAGCTAACTGTGTCTCGTAGCGCTCATGCTCACGCACCATACTTACTTTAACCTGGACGCCTATAAGAATCCTGACACAGTGAAGATATGGAATCATACCCTCTACATGCCATACTCGAAACGGTATCTGGTAGCCGACGACGGAGCCTTACCGACAGGGAAAATCGCAACAGCAGCGGCGAACAGCATAAACGACTTTGCGAGTGCGCCGGACATGTTCCTAGGCCATGCGCAGAAACTCCCAGGATTCTCTAGCAACTGTGGTGGAGGTGGCGCGTGTGAAGGCTACAACGGATACTTCTTGATTGACGATGCGCCGGTCGAGGCCGTCGTGGTCACGCTGGCGAGCGCCTTCTCAGGAATCAAGGCAGAGCTCCGTACCGACCAGCCCGGTGTCGTCATCTACACGTGCAACTGGTTCGATGGCACGGGCGACCTCAAGAGCACCCAAGGAACGAGCAAGAACAAGAAGGTAGTGCGAAGCTCGTGTGTCGCCATCGAAGCGCAGGACTATGTGGACGGGATTAACCAGTAAGCCCCAATTGCCCCTAGTCTGGATAAGCAACCCGTTGCCCCGTCGTCTGCCTGCTCGGAACGAAGCTGACGCACTTGTTAATAATAGCCCGGAATGGGGACGATGGGACGCTGAGATTACTGGGCCGGGGAAGAGATATACGTGGGAGAGCTCGTGGACGTTCACCAACCTATAATGGACTTGGCTTATAATGGGCAGTAGATAGGACCGACAGAACTGAACCTGAAACCAAAGATATGGGCTCGGCATAACTGAAACTGAACTGCCAGCGAACGTGGCGTTGAGATCCCACCTAGCTAATAATCATAAGAATGCGGGTTGGTTGTGTAAACCAGACTACATCCGCCCTTCATAACCAGAGGCTCTCAATTGAGAAGTCGAGACGAGAAAGTGAGAGTTCGCCACGGGTTGCCAGTCAGCCTGGAGTGCCTAGTGAGAAGGTAGTGAAATCCTGAGAAGGACGCCTTGCGTACCGTTGTACTGTAGTATCCCCCTAATCACCCGTTCAACGTCATAAAAACAACGGCGCATCCATTCGAAGCACGAGACGAACGGGTGTTGAAGCTTTGTGAACAGGTCGGCCTGTGCGTGCATGCTGGATTTCTAGAATATGGGAACTGGTGTTGGGTTTGGGAAGCACCTACCCAGTCGAGAAGTGGAATGTGCTGCGCGTGAGAGGGACGACTAGGTCCAGGTATGTACTTAGATCTGCATGACCCTTGTGGGTCTCCTGCCTAAGGATGCACCTAATATAGTACCACCACACTAGCATAAGGCGTTAGGCGAACCAGGCGGACCAGACATGTGGTGGGTGTGTGTGCATTGGATGTAGATTACTAGGTTAAGTCTATACTGTGCCACTGTGTACAGAATATATGTAGTGTGGTATTAGTGGGCCCACAAGACATATCAACTACCTAAGTACTAAGTACTAAGTACCATACTGTACACAGGTACTGTACCTGTCATAGATCGGTGTCAAAAAACAGACGTGCTACTGTAGATAGATACCTACCTAGTCTCACATTGCCCGCAGGACGTGCCACCTGAGATTGAGCACTGAATTGGCTGGCTGGCCACTGACGACGCATTCAGTATCCGAGCTGTGGGCCTCCTCACTTTCCTCTTCCTGTCTGCCCCACCATCGAGATCAGCGCATCAGCACATCGAAAACTTGAGAAACCCCATAGCGATACGGGGAATTGAATACCCCAATCCCCTTGTCCTTCCAGTACCTACCCTTGTTCAATAGTCGCATCTTCCCTGCATTCCAAGGGTCCTGCCCCTTTCTGACGGTAGCCTCAGGGTCCAACCTGAGCTGAGCAACTAGCCCTTTCTTGGGGAAAATGACGTAGCTACCCAAGTAATCTGTCTTTGCAATCTATACTGGAATCTAGACGCGAGTCTGCGATGGCTCGCTTATGCGAGTGTGTTGATAATTCCGACCTGACTGGTGGCCGTTGCAAAGTCAACCCTCCCTAGAACCTGCCTCCTAGTCTACATGGGGTAGGTAGGCAGAAAAAGAGAGGCTCGCCAGCAACCTGGCCCGCTTACTTCTCTTTCATGCGGCATTCCATCTCCCTCCCCAACA
Organism: Xylaria telfairii; assembly: GCA_022495065.1. NCBI lineage: Eukaryota > Fungi > Ascomycota > Sordariomycetes > Xylariales > Xylariaceae > Xylaria > Xylaria telfairii. The sequence goes on along the minus strand of MU384038.1, from coordinate 55,245 downwards.
TCTCGAGTATCGGCTGATATCTACGTCACCTTGTATCGCGCACTCGCTGCGTCCTGCGTCGTGACGTGCAATTCCAACCGCGACGTCATTTTATTTCGGTGAGCAGGAGCAACGATGGGGTTGCGCGGCGTGCTTCTGCGGGGGTTTTTCTGTACTGTCCATGGCGAAATTGGCAACATATCATAAATATGACCATTATCAACACTTTTGACAGAAGGATAAGACGATACAGATAACAAAGTCCATCCGTCAACCCGGAATAGTCGCGATCGACAGTCCTCGTTGTCACGAGGGAGACAACGTGGTACGACTTGGGTGGCGACTGCGGCGATCAGTCTTCTGGCGTTGAGACAAGCACTTGCCCTACCGAGAGTCCAATGAAGACTCAGGTGCCTTCAGGTGAGGAAAATAGAAATCTGCCTGAAAAAATATAGTCGGTCGAATCGTCGTCTTCCAAGACAGGGAAGATCGACGCTGCCGGTCCGTACTCGGAACACCACGCCATGTTCGAGGCCGTACACCAACCACCGCTTCTGACCTTCAACACCATTTCTATCATAACTTATGCCACTGCGGGCTATCGAGAACCCCGGAAACGGCGCATGACATCATGGCAGAAGAGCCTCCGTACGTCAGCCAGCGCTCAGGCGAAGCTAGAGTTGTCAGCCTGAAGCAGCGGAGTTGCCAAGCCCAGGCCAGTTCGCTCATCCAGTTGTGAGCTAGCCGACGGAATACAACTCATGAGATTCCGTTCGCTATGCTGAGCAGGACGATCTTGTATCTAATGTACGCACATAAAATCCCACTGGTATCCTCCGACTCGTCCGATCTGTCAAGTCCAACATTACTTGCGTTGATCGACACGGCCTCGGGCTTTGACTTGCGTCACCATATCCTGCTCTATCTGTGCATTTCAACTCGCATTTGCCCATCCCTATTCGGTAATCGCCATAGCCTCATAGTGCCCGATTCGGTTCCGCACACCAACCATCCAGGGATTTCACCCTCGCGATCCTGCATAGTAGCGCTACACGACTCGCCCTCCCTGCTCGGTGCGGATCCAGCCGAGATCAGATATCCAGTACGGATTACGAACCGCCAAAATCGCCTAGATCCACTTTCCATTTTAGGCAATTACCTTGAATATCTTAACAATGGCCAACCTTGTTCCAAACTCTCAAAAGGACGACTCAGCACGTGCGGTGCAATATCTGTACCTCAAGTAAGCCGATTATCATTCATTCATTCATTAGTAAATCCTCTTACATTAAAACCCACCGTTCCGGGATATCTCTCCAGATTTCTAATTATAGATGTTCATCTAGCCAAGACGAATCAGCGCCCCGCCCCGCATTGAACGTCCCGATCGACCTCAAATACAGCATGCAGCGATTCGTCAATTCGCAGTAAGGAATTTCTGAACCCATTTTATCCTTATTTTGGCACTTCAGAACACAAGGTTTCATTTTGGAGCGAAGACAGTGACTAGGAGCTCCTAAATCCTTACAAATCATGCTCCAAATGGTGATAACTGACTCCGCGTGTTGCAGTGCCCACGTCGAGGACCGTATCCTACGCCCCCTTCAGCACTTCGCGACCACTACGCCGCTCACCGAAGACCAATCGCGAGCGCGCATGGCGGCAATTCTAGAGGCCGCCGCCAAGGCCTCGGCGCCGACCCGGCATTGACTACTCGGAGGAGGGATTATCAGGCCCCACGCAGCCACGTGTGATCTCCGGGGCCTGAGGGAAATGTGGGTTTCCCTCTATTTCCCATATAATTCAACCTTTCTAATGCCCATTCAGGCGACTATATCGGAGAACTAGACGAGATGTAAGGAGGATTCGCAGTTATCGGGGGCCACATGAATATGCCAATCACCGGCGTTGGTGCCTTACCCATTTTGTTCGTGATATTGTTTATCTAAGAGCTATTTCTTTTGTTACTTCCAATTCGAACGACTTATGCCATCAAATTAGTATATGTGCTCTGATCATGTGCCTCACCTACGGATGCTCCCGTGATACTTCCCCCGGCTACTTCTTCCTACATCACTGACTCCCAACAGCCTCCGGGTATAGGCATAATAACCAGTATACTTACTATACGTACATAATCCAGCATATCGTCGAAACCCGTGAGTCAGGGGGGGTCATCTTTTCCCTCGGGCAATCGGTTGGGTGCTGCCCTGAAAGACCGTCATCTATTTCAGAGAAATAGGTCAATTTTGCTTCGTACTAGACTAAATAAGGATAGTCCTCTCATACACAAGTTTTTCGTATGAGTTTGAAATGTTGAAGACTCGCTTATAAGACCAATTTTCCAAGCTAACGGCTCTACTCGCTTCTCGGTCAATACTTTGAAGGACCATGAGTATCAATTAGTAGCCGGCGTCCTGTGCAGATAATTGGACTTGAAAAGAGGTGTTTTGAGGAGGCTAGGGTAGTAGATATTAGTAGCTTACGGGACCAAGAGTCCCTAAGCATCTCTATTAGCTAAGTTCTAACTACTACATATTTCTCTTCACACCTTATAGACGTAGTATCATAGTAGTAAGCATAGAATTCGAAGCTTAACACAAAGCCTGGGTATTGACAAGGCGACAAGTTTATTACGAATCACGAACGCAGCTTGTGTGAGGCTTTTGAGCTGGATATTGATATTTTGGTTGCTGGGTCTATGATGTAAAATACGAGATGGTTACGGTGTCACATGACGGTGGTTTGAATCCTTACAGGGTTCCAGGGATTATCCTCAGTTTACAGGGGCTACCCCGAAATAGTATACAGGGAAGCGCCAGAATAGATAGACAGAAATAGGGGTAATCCCGAGAACTGAGATGTCAAGCACATTGAACTCATTATGTTCTTATCCCCAATACACATCAACAACCTTCGCCCCTCGATAAGGCATATAACTAGGCCTCTATTATAAGGGAGAAGGAAGGACTACCTAAGTAGGGCACAATGCGATAATAATTGATAGCAAGTCATAGTCTCGGGTATCAGAATACAGAGAGTTGTGATAACAGATATCGAGGTTCCCGCTATATAGGTAACATTATAATCAGTAAGAAATGTGCAACCTTTTTCATTTGAATGACAAGGACTCTTTCCATCGCCCCTACCTTCATGTCTCAATGTTCACCGTCTGGCGAGAGTGGCGGGAAATCTGGAAGCTCTTGTGCCTCCGGGTCAGACATAAACTTAACAGGGGCTCTTCTCGAACGGTTCACTTTGAGATCGAAGACATCTAGCCTTTGGTAACTTCCTACAACATCATGGTACTGTTTGCCCTCAATACAGTCTTCGAGGTTCATATCAGCATATAGTATGCCCTCCTCATGTTGCAATAGGTCCGTGGGGGTCTGCGCTCCCGTTCCCGAGTCAACAGTGAAACCACGCATCTGAGTGCCAGTAGGATCAAGGAACAGAGTTGCAGCTCTCGATGTTGATTGAAGTGTCTCAGAGATCACCTCGGGATAAAGAGATCCTTCAGCAACTACATCGATAGCATCTGCACCCAAGTGACCTGCGCAGACGACACCAAAACACTTCGCCTCAAAGCAGTGGGCGGCGGCTCTGATTCGGTTTGCTGCTACATTATCGAAGTTCGGCATCCCCGTATTCTCCAGCTGAGAAGAGCGAGGAGTACTTGTGCTACTGGAAGAGGAGGGAGCTCTTGTAGGCCAAATCGCTGGCCAAGACGAAATGTGAACTTGTTCGCCTTGAGCAATTAATGAGTACCGCGCCAGAGGATTCGTATTCTCGCCGCAGATGAGATTCCCTATTCTTCCGACCGGGGTGTCGCAAACCCTCAGTCCATAGCCATCCCCATGGCTCCAGGTGAGCTTCTCATAGAAGGTGGCGACAAGTTTGCGATGGTGGACGAGCACTTGCCCGTCGGAGTTGATCATGACGTTGGAGTTGTATAGGCACGCACTGCTGTGTCTAACTTTTTCGCTGAAACCTAAGCTGACGATGGTACGGTTTTTCCTCGCGGCCTCGCGAATAGCGCGCATTTCTTCGCCGTCTGCATAGATAGATTCGAGAGCCATGCGTTTGAAAAGATAATGGTTCTCTGTCGGTGGGCGCACCGCGCTCCATATTGGAAAGGCAGGAATGAACGTTTCGGGGAACACGACTAGATGGGCATTGTTGGCCGCCGCCCGGTTGATGAGGGATATGGCCTTGTCTGTTGTCTTTCTAGCTGATAGGAATACTGGAGCGGCATGACAAGCAGCTACTCGTAAAGGTGTCGCCATGGTAATGTCGAGATAGAAGAGACGAGCTGCTTCGAAATAATACGAAATCGTGTCGAATAGTAAATAATACTGCAAGTAGTTTCTTTTCGTAAGTCGGCTATACAATTATAGAGATTTAAATTTGCAAGTTACTTCTCAGAATACTAGCCTTCGCTCTTGACGATCCGGTTTGCCGGATGGCCGCACCACGAAACCCCTCAGTTCACTACTACCTACCTGGATACTACGGGTAAGAATTCGGTAGCAAGGACGATATCGGAGGAGCCTATAAGTAAGCTAAAGACCCCAATACTTCTCCATACACAATAAAAATAAATACGGAGTTTCTCCGCAGCTCCGCTTACTACAGTACACGCTCTCTGTCATCCCAAGCTGCCCGCGTCTCGAAGTAAAACGGTAGTGGCTAGATTATTCATAACCTCCCAATTAGTTTACAGGGTAGTAGGATTCTGGTGTTCGATTCTCAAGACATTCTCACCCATCTGAATCTCAATGTAGACTTGCCGTGTTGACCTAATATTATATTGAACCTCTCACCTTCACCTCCGGTATCCCCACGGCATTCGAGATACTATTAATCATATACGATATCACAGATGAGGGTGAGATCTTCCACGGCCTCAGCCGTTACCACGCCACCACAATGGAAAGCGGCGTTGTTGGGCTTTGCGACAATGTTCAGCGTCGGAACTGTCTATGCCCTCAGCACTCTCCAGAACGAGATACCAAGACTATTCAAGGTGTCACCGCCCTGGTCTTATACCCCTTTTGCTACAGCCTTTCTAGGGCTCTCTATAGGAGTTAGGATTTGTGCTTCTTGCATGGCTGTATACGGGGAGTTTTATGTCGCAATTGGGGGAACCGCTCTCTGGGGGATAGCTGTTGTGAGCATGAGCTGTTTTCTGGTTACACTTCCCAGCCTGCTCGGCGTTCTCGGATCTCTACTCATTGGGGGCATCGGCGTCGGTTTGACCTACCTAGCCACCGTCGTCTTGGTAGGGCAAGCATTTCCTAACCAACCTCTGGCGAGGAGTGCAATCGGACCTTTGGGGTTCTCCTCGGGCACAGGGTCATGGCTTGCTCTGTGGTCGTATCTCCGGATCGGGATGAGAGATGCAAGACAGGTACAGGATGTCTTACGGATTGGAGGCACAGTCTTCATTTGCACAGCAGCAGTTGCTTATACCCTAGTGCCGGGCCAAGGGACCAGAATATCATTTCCTGGAACCCCTCGAGGCTCCGAGAAAACACCAGGCAGGTTATTCTTCTGGGTCTTGCTCTACTGCAATGCTTTACCAGGCATGGTGGCTTTCGGCGCTCTCCTACCGATCACATCTTTTTATACACAGACCACAACAAACGATGCTCTCGATATCTTGCCTCGTCTCCTGGTAGCTCTTGCCCTTGGAGGGGTCTTCGCTTCTAGCATAAGCTCCCGAATCGGATCAAGGTCCACGTTTGTTATGTTGTTCTGTGCACGAGGTTTTTTACTCATCACCAACTCCTTGTTCCCGACCATGTCGGTAGCAACTGTCACCCTACTGGTCATTTTCTTTGCGCATGGAGCGGGATTTAGTCTTGTTCCAGGGTTGTTAAAGGCTCAGCAGACAAAATCAACCCTTTTCCCACATGAATACGGCCAAGTCTTGACGGCATGGGGAGTAGCTGGGGTCCTTGGTAACGCAATCAATGCTGCCTTCTTACCCTCATCCGGCGACGCGACCACTATGTCGTTTCTTCTTGGTCTGTCATTGCTCACTTTTGGTATCATACTCTACTCTAACCCGGCATTCGGAGCATCTGCATTCCCCTGAACTCGTACACGTGGGATTTGGTGAGTGCTGAGCGAGCGTAGGTTAGATAATTACAAAAAATGTGGTTGGGTATCAACTTGAATATTTCTAGCAACACACTAATTGCTTTTGTACGGTGATGAATAGAACAATGCCGGATGTAAGTACGGAGAGGGTCTATAATACAACCAAACAATGCGCCTGTATTCATACAATGCCCTTTGCCGTAATTAGCACACAATACTCACAAAATAACAACAAGCCGCCTGAAAATGATCATGTTAGTCGTTTTAGGAGTAGGAATACTTCTATATATACCAGCGTCGTTCCCGTAATTCATATTTGTATCTTCAGTAACTCAACACACACTCTTATCAAGTAAAAACATTCCACTCTACTCATATCCACCACCACGAAATATCCAAGCGAAACAAATTAGCCCAGGCCAAAAATCTAGCCCAGAATTACAACCAACCAGGATGACCCAATCCCATAAATCTACGCTTAGCGAGCAAATCGCAGCTGAAAGAAAGAGTGAGCCAATTGACATCCCCAAGAAAACTGAAACCAGAGCGTCTCAGCAGAAAAAATACCCTTCTCCTTATGTAGTAAAGCCGGGAAATAAAACCTACGGTAGTGGGTCTTGTGTCGACAGGTACAGCGGCCGGGACAAGGAGCCTTCTCTGGGCGGCAAATAGAAAGTGTCAGGTGGCTATTGGTGCCGCATATCGATAAACGCTTAAATAAATAGCTAATACCACTACTATAACCTAGCTTGACAAAATGGGTTAATAATTTCTTATTTTAAATAAAACTGTACTCGTAGTTTAATTCTCTCAAGTGCATACATATGGTTAATGTTTTTAAAGTTTTATTTTTTTATAGAGATTTATACTAACTTCTTTGAAGTTAACTATATTTGTGTTGGTAGGTGTACGTACGTATGTAAACAAAATAACGAATCAAAACAAACAGATAAAACAAGTGTGGGCGAGACTGGTGGTATTATTATGTCTGGCCAAAAACTATCTATTGGTGCGGAAACATGCAGACTATTTATGCTGGCGGCAAATGTGGCGGAAGGTCGCGGAAGGTCGCGGAAGGTCGCGGAAGGTCGCGGAAGGTATTCCGCTGCCTAGGTCCTTGCGTTCATGCAACCATCAATTTGTTTATATAAATTAGTTAATAAAAAGAGAAAATATACGAAGGCCAGTAAATACATATAACAAGTAGTAAAGTAGTCAGGTCAGGTACAACAGTAATAGCCTTAGTTACTAGTAGTAGGGAGTAGACTAGACTAAAGCTTAAAGTAGGAGTGAAAGGGCAGCGAAACACGCCCGAAGGGAGTATACATATACAGGCCAGTTGTAGTGACCTGAGGCAGCCGAAGGCTGGACAGTATTATAGGTAGGTAGGCAAAAGTAAGCACAGACCCCTCGCCGCCACTAGCCACTACCACTGGCCACACCTAGCCCCCCTCTGTCACAAGGTATAGAGACAAAGAGACTCCTTGTCACGATCCTTGATCGAGAACAAAGGGCATGTGTGTATATAGACCGATAATTGCGTAGCCTCACCAGATTAGAACCCCTGCGCAACAATAGAAGTCATTGCATACCCCCAACCACAGAGATCCTGACACTCCTGTATATGTATCTAGGACAGCCTCTCGTAGCCTTGAGATCCCTCGTGCAACAACAAGAGTCTATACCTGCCGTATACTAGGTTCGTGACAGTAATATTCGCAAAACTAATGTGTGATTCTATAACTATAATATCGGAGATGAAAGTCAAAAATTTATCCGATGCACCACCAGCCTAGCTGAATACCCCGTGTCACGAACCCAGTATACGGCAGGTATAGACTCTTGTTGTTGCACGAGGGATCTCAAGGCTACGTGAGGCTGTCCTAGATACATATACAGAAGTCCCTTTGTCTCTACCTTGTGACACATAATATTAGGTGTCCCTATCCTTTGATTAGGGGCATGTATGTATGACACTTTGGCAAAAAGCCAAGAAGGAGGAGAAAGCATCAAGGAAGGTGGGGGAAAGGGGCGAGGAGCAAGGAAGAAGAGGAACCTAGTGCTGCTAGGTATGCTTGAACTATCATTATTATTCAAGTTTGGTTTGAATTTGAATTTATTATTTGCCACAAGGCGTAGAGATAAGAGGGACTCCTGTATATAGTTAGAATAGCCCTGTAGGGTCCAGGGACCCTTGTAGAGTTTATTGCCTACCACATACTAGGTTTCATGACATTATTCATTAGTTGTATTCCGTCCGTTGTGTTCTGTACAACATTACGACATCATAAATCTACAAGGGAAAAGGTTCAGCTTTGCCGTCGAAGCTTCTATATCTACTATATATATATATATTCTGCGGGGAAAGACATTTCGAGATAACTTTCCACGAATTCATTTTCGGCCAAAATTTCATCTCACATCACAAGCATGACTCCAGCCACCATGACTGGCTACTGCGCACAATGCCCGGCCTGCCCGCCCTGCCCTACCCACCCCCCTTGCCCAACCATACCGGCCTGTCCGCCAGAATACCAAGCACCGTGGTGGTGGATCTTCGTTGCCGCCATTGCCGCCGTTATCGCCATTGAACTAGTGAAAGCCGTGGCAGACAGGATGGATTGCTGCAGTTGTGTTAAGTAAAAGCAGCATTGTTCGGAGCAGAAAGAGCAGTATGGCGCGGGTAGATTCGACCGTTCCGTTTCTTTTAATATAGTGCCCTATTACGTTAACACGATGATAGCAAAACCGAGTCCTGGCGGCTACGAGAGGAAGGCAGGACTATCGCACCGCCCAAATGAGCCAGCAGACGCCTCCGTACCAAGTGTTCCATTTTGCACTTTATATCCGCTTAATATATTTATATAAACTCCTGGTCTCTGGGGGTCAATCTGTCGCGTTTTGTGACACGCTAGTAGCGATCTAAGATGTTATCCTCACGCAGACGAGGGAGGGGAGAAGATGATGTGAGGGCAAGAAAATTCTTTTCTTTGCTAATTGATACTTACCCTGCCTTCCCCGGCTGAAACCCGTCCGAGTTTCGAGCAGAGCGGTGGGGGGGTTTGGTACAGAAAAGAAGGAACACAATGGACTACTAGAGCTATCTTTCTCTGCTTTAAACCGTGGCATGATTCTATACGGCCTTACATGTAGCGTTCCTGACAACTAAACGGTCGCAGGAATTACTTTCACTACCTCGCAGCCATAAGGGATGTTGGTGTGACGTCGGGTGAAGGAACAGTCGATCCCACATTAGAATTGTCATAGAAATACATATTTCTTCACCGCTAGAGTAAACAGCCGACACTTTGCATTTGTTAGTGGCGTGTATACTCCACATTAATACTAATACATAATAATGAAGCTTTTCGATTCTCCCCTTTCATGGCCATATTCATGTATGGGGTAAGCCGCCACGAAAACGGTTCACGTGGAATGCGCCACTTCGTTGCTCGGTTGCATAAACTCTGAAGTACAAATTATATTTGTGATACCTGGCGTAACGCCACAAAGTACCCGTTAAACCCTCTTCTTGCGGTGTGCTGCCCTACCTAGGAGAAGTAAGTCACAATTAACGGTGCTTACTTATATTTGTTTGGGGAAAATTCTGTTACATGGCAGGATGGCAATTCTATAACAGTCGGTATTCGTCCAGGTTATATGACGTTACGTATATGTGAAAAAATCATTATAGTAATTTCTTAATTTCTGAATGTAAAATATTCATAGGGCTTCGAAGTGTTGGTACTAATATTGTCTACGCTATTATGGACGCTACAAGGAAAACACATAGTCGTTTCCTCAGTCGGCTATCCCGAGGCGCAAATAGAGAGTAGATATTGCTCTTTTCAAGGTGCCTTGGCTGGCTGGCTGAATGTTTGTTTGTTTATGTGGCCCTAGGTTCAGCTGCTTCCGAATCTGCCCAGATTCCGTGAATCATATGCAGGTTGTAGTAATGCCCAACACAAGCATCTTAACCTCAAAACCAAATAGAGAAATGGGACGAATAAATCTTACCTTATTGTGGCCCCATGATATGCGAATTAGAAAGCAACGCGGTGGAATGGTTGGTTGGAGATGACTCTGGATATTATCGTCTTCAACAGATAGGCGGACAATGGCTTTCGGAAATATTGTGGCTTTTGCCAACCAAATACACGATTCAAAGGAAAGTAAAGAAGTGTTTTCCCTACTAACTGTGAGGATATAAATACTGGCCATGAGTCTGTCTTAGATCTCACGCAATTCACCATCTCCTGGCCCGTCTACACAACATTTTATAGCTCAGCTCCTCTCATCTGCCAACCTATCTACACAATTTTCAAACTTCTGCACTTGACAATATCATCTCACTATTGCACACAATGGTTGCTATCAGTTTTACCGAGGCAATTGTGACCCTTGCAATGGACAAGGCTGTCAAATCTGTCAACCTTGGGTTTCCAAGTGGCTCCAATCTCGTCAATCCATCAGGAGCAATCTCCCACGTGAGTGGGGTTAGTTATGCTATTATTGTCACCTACGACAGCGGCCCGAAGAGGGTTTTTCTTCCCTCTTCGGAAACATGGTTCGCATTTCCAGCCGAGGAGCCCATTAAGTTCACTGGTAAGTCTAGCCCCTAAGTGCCTCGATCCAAACTAACCAATGCTATTAGCCGGTGGAAAAGCAGAGAAGGTTATCTATGCTACTGACAAGGAGAATCATGCTCTCACTTGGACGGCTTTGTCCTAGGATGCCCGCTGTCCGCCTGCGCATAGTTATCTGAGGCTGTCCGAGGGGTTTCCTTTACAAGCCGCAACAATGCTTTCAACAAGCAAGCTGTACAGGCCGTATGGCTCGATGGTGGTTTGTGCTGAGGAGGGATAAGGGCGCGCCTGGCTGATTTACCAGTCTTTGTCATTCGATTATTCACATATTGTTTCTGGGATCCCCCCAATGAACTATATCACAAAAGTTTACCAACTATCAACGGTCGTTACAGTTTAATGCTATTATTTCTACCCTAAGTAAATCTTGCTTCTCCACTTTGTGCCTCTCGCTTAATAAAATAACCTGTTCAGTCGTATATTCTTACTTGGGCCATTTATTTGAAGACGATATAATGAGGCAACAAGCTCCTATCCGTCGGATACAGCTCGTTGATATACCTTGCTTGTAAAAGGCGTGAGTATCGAGCGAAGCCCGCCGTATTCACCCCCGTCCGCGCGCATACACACGCACACACATATACCTACCCAGCCTAGGTAGGTATGGAGGTATATATAGGTATATATGGATATGTGTGCGTGTGTGTTTGTAGTAGATCATACTAGGTTCCCCCTTTGCACACAACCACTCATACTACTTCGGCATTTGCTTACTTGTGTACCGCTTAACACAATTTACCTATTGTAGGTAGAGAAGTAGTAATTAGGAGGTGAAAAGCATGTACTCGATGAGAAAAGCTAGGCCGATCGTTTGGTGTTCAAAGGATGCAACAACTCTGGATATTCTTAGAGTACCTAACCTCTAAAGCCTCACCCATAGTACAAAAGTAAAGAGATAAGTCGGTGGCCTTAGGTATTCTTTACTGGCAAATAACGAAATCATAGGTCGATTTTGTTAATCATCTCATCCAATTGCTTGATCCCTTGGGTTGTGTCATGGAAGCAGACAGAAGGTTGTCATTGGATTACTCATTCCCAGCCATAAGGGAGGACTACATACTGCAATGGGTAAAGCTAAGCGCCGAAGAAATTACCCGCGTAGGTTAAGTACCTTGGGTAGGCAGGGAGACTTCATAATATGTATCAAACACACCTGAAAATGGGCACATCCTTCCTACCTGTGTATCTAGGTAGTACTGTATATATCGCCTTGCTTGTTTTCAATAACAGGCTACGCGATAACATTTTCGGGGCTTGAGTGCCTGCTGTAGTGTGGCCCCACATATACACTAGTGCCACACCATATATCCTGTACACAGTGGCCATAGTATAGACCTAGCCTAGACTTCTACATCCAAGAATACACACACACCCATTTGGCCACATACAGGCTGTTCCCACATGTAGAGTCTAGTATTAGAGCTGTACGGAGTACCTAGGTAGTAGACTGTAGGCCGTTTAGATAGCGGACAAGCCCACCTGCTATCGAGCCTCAACTAGGTAGGTCCACAGTACCTAACGAAATCATACTGTAGGTACCTGCTGCCAGGTACCTAAGGCGGCCCTTGCTTGCAGCGGGTGTCTCAGATAACAGGAAATCCGGGCAGAGAACAAAGTTGGGCTGCCCCATCGCCCCATTTCACATTCCTCCCCCATCATGCCAAAGCCCTTTGTCTGCTCCGCCAGGGCCCTCTCTCCCGACTTGTCTGTCAACATATTCACTAGACAATGCAAAAATATCCATTGATTGCAAGATAGAACCAGGCCACCGTCTCAGTAAGTATGCTCTTTGACAGCCCCCAACACGCGTGTTCCTCTGACTCCTTGCCTTCGCCTTCGCCATCGCTGTTCCCGTCTCCAGCTTACCCTAGTCCGCTGACAGTGTCCCGCCCGTCAAGGTACCTAACCTATTCGCTCCCAGTCGATCTGCAGACATCCCTCTCCACCTTTATCCCAAGTTAGGAAAACTACTTCACCGGCTGGTGTCAAAACTTCCCCCAACTCAACCGGTCCGGTATATCTGCCGATGAAATGAGCATGTCTATTCCACAGAAGAAATATCGACTGCTATGCTGGGCCTGGAAGCTGGCCTGGCTCTACGTTGACCAGCCGCTATTACACGTCTTGAAGGGCCGAGTCTCAAACCGCAACCCGGAATTACAGAGCGTTCCGAAGTTAATGCTGCCTAGGAAGGCAAAGCTCTCATTGGATGCACTTAACCAATGCATGGAGATATAGGCCTACCCGCTCATTCACACATTATATCGCGTCTGGAATTCGACTTGCTAACCATTGCATCTAGTATTGATTGGCAAAAGCTACTAGTATTTGGAGCTATTGCTCTTCTGCCTTGCGCACCGCAAAGGGAAGCACACTAAAAGGCTTGCATGTCTCTGCATATATCTGTCTGATCCTGCTGCATCGGAAAGACGTCCAGCTTTAGCCGCCATCGCGATAAAGCGAGGTGCGCAATGTTCCCTACCAGGCTGGCCGACCCCGAATTGGAGAATGGTCCATCCACTCAGCAACGCATCTGCTAGAAAACGTCCCGGAGCCGAGTTGAAGACGCGCAAACATGCCCGTCGATTCCCCTCACCTCACCTTGGGCTTGCTATTCTACATGGCAGAAGCCCTTTCCTGTCTGCCAACACGCCATATTTTTTATGGATGCTAATACTCATACAGCTTCAGTTTCTCGTGAAACGAGACTCGGTGCCAGGCTTATGCAGCTTCCGCTGCGATCTGTTGCCTCGGATAATTCAACGAAAACGGCTGCTCAGGTGCCGAGACCAAGAAATTGGTCCAAAGTGCCTGATGCAACTAACGGACATATGCCACTCAAACCGGAAGGGAAATTCGTTAGGCCTATGATTACCACCAGCCACGTCTTCATTCCTCTTCTGAGTCGCTCGACTCGCTCGAGTCCACCACCGCCGGCGCCTCAACTTCAGGTATAGGCTCTTGACTACCACTGCCGTGACGTTGAAGCTGGGCTTTTAATTCGCGCAACTGCTCAATCTTTCGTTCTTGCTCATGCTTGTTCATGGGCTTATTCTTTTTGGCCTTTGGCAAACCGCCAGGCTTCGCCTTGGGCTCAGGTTCTGCACTCACAGCATTACTGTACTCAGGTTTCTTAGCCAGAGCCTGGCGGATGTGAGGATGCGCCTTGTTAATGAGGTCGTAGAGCTTTCCGAGAGCATCAACGGTCAGAGAATCGATGTCCAACTCCATCTCGCCCTCATCATTCTCCTAAAGAGGAGTTAGTCTTCGTGTTCACTTCTTACGAGTTGCAATACCGAGGCAAGTCGAATCAAGATATTGTCGAATAGGAAGAACTGAAATTGAATACTTACATTCTGACCAGTGTCTCTTTTGATTATCTCAACGGCCTTGGTGAGAGTGTGACCGTCAAGCTCGTTAATACCTTCCGCTATAACTGCTTTCTCTAAAGCGCCGATGGGACGTTTCTTTGGAACCGGGGTTTTCTTGCTGCTATTAGGCTGTTTCTTGGATGTGTTGACGGACCCAGACAATCTTTTATTCCCGCTAAGTGAACTGCCCCCTCCAGTTTTCGATTTGCTCTTTGAAGAGCCACTCTTTTTCTTCTTGGGCTTCTTCTCGCTGTGGAATTTGGTCCTCTCTTCGACTAGTTTTCGTTGGAGGATGGTGACCATCGACTGTTGCACCTCCATCATGGTGAGATCGGGCTTCTTGGAATTAAGCAGCTGGTTAAGCTTGTCTTGCTCCTCATTCAGTCTCTGTTGAAGATTTTGAATTGCATCGTTGTCTTCCGCCTCGCCATCACCTTCGCTATCATCATCTGACTCAACTATGCTCCGGTCGGGACTAGCGGCAGACGCATGCACTGCAGATGAGGCTGCGGAAGGGTAATGTCGCTCCATCCATCGATCTTTCCCAGCCAGTTGAGTTTTGAGGAGCTCTTCTAACTGTCTTGCTTGGTTGGTGACCTCATGATCCGCTCCGTTAAACATTTCTGAATTATGGACAATAAGTCTCATATCTTTCTCGATATCCTTCGTTGTCTTGTACTCCCCATCGTGATTCCTCTCGATCATAGTAGCAAGATCCATCGGTTTCTTTATGATCTTGAAATAATTAGGGATGTTCAAGGCTACAGGATCCACAGCCGAGAGAAACCACTGGTTGATGGTGTAGTACTTTGCTCTTTTGATCTCTTCTAGAACTACGTCGAAAAAGCGTTGATCGGGGTCCAACTTCTTTTTTCGACTTCCCTTCAAGTAATCGGGATCTCGATTCTTTGGTGGGTGAATGGGTCGTTTTGGCCTGTCATGGTCCTCTCGCGTGGAGTCACGTCGAATCTGAGGAATACCCGACGGAGGGATAGCAAAAGCTTGAGCTGTAGTGGATGCAGAGTTGGGAGCGGATGATGGTTCTGTCTTTGTTTTTGGGCTCACTGCCGGCGCATGTGTCTGCGAATTGGACTGGCGGCGTGGTTGGGTCGCAGCTCGAGGTTCTGTGTGACGGGTAGGTTGAGCCTTGCCTTTCTCAGGCTTGGCGGGTGCTTTCGAGTGGATAATCTCGGGCATTCTGACGAGGATATAGTCTCTCACCTGGGCGGCAGCATGTGTAACATCATGTTGTTCGCCGTTGAAGAGAACCGCATTCTGGTATAGTTGATGGACGTCGGCTTTGAACTCACCGTAGTTGGCGTACCTATCCTCACGCAGTTTGGCCTCCATAGAAGATATGTCAACAGGATTGTCGATCTTTGCTCTGTAATCATTCCATAACCCAGGCCACAGTTCCTCAACCGACTTTCTGAAATTACCGCCGTTCTTTGTCTTCTTTACGTTACCGAGAACTTCCCGTGTTCTCTTGTTTTGGTGAGGCGTGATCGGTAGGCTATCCGGAATCGCGCTATCCAAACCTCCACTTCCTGATTGTTCAGTGGATACGGCATCTCTATTGTTGGCCACTACGAGCGAGTCCGCAGTCTCTTCACCTGCATCCTCAGTTTTTGCCCTTTTAGCAACAGGCTCATCGGCATCATCTTCCTCCCGCTCACGCGAAATCTTGGCTGGAGATGCGACGGACTCGATCATAGGAACATCTCTCTGCGTAGGAGATATGTTTTCATCTTCTTGGGTTGCCTTGATTTCGAGCTTGGACAGGTCAGCGGGCTGACTGGATCCGGGTGGAGACGAAGCAATTGGCGCATCGCTCATAGCGGATGTATTTTGTGTGCTGTCGCCATGTTCTGCACTTGATGCTAAGTCGGGGCGCTCTGTTGGGATATCAATGTCCATGGTATCGGGTTCAGCATCGGGTCTAGTATCCGACGTCGGGGGATCCAGACTGGAGTCTTTGGGTACAACTTTGGATTCATCCGACGATGCATCGGCCGAGGCTACTGCTTCGGCATCAGACTTATCCGCCCTCTCCAGCACTTCAGACGAGGCTGTATTGGTAACAACTTTGCCATCTGCATTTTTTTCTGGTTGCTTTTCATCCACCTCAGATTGCCCGTTGGCGTCAGTCATCTCGGTATCTCCTGTGGGCGGTGCGCCTGCGGCTGATTTTGGGGCAGGATCTGTAGTGTTGCTATTGGTGGTAGACGCTTCTTGGATTAGAGGTTTTTTGGCTCCATCATCGTCGGACTGAGGTTTTATGTCGCCATTAGTGATAGGCGCAACTTTGGTTTGCGCCAAGTCCTCAGACTTTACGTCCCTAATCTGTGTTAAGCAGCTAATACCAAGCGATATGCTAGTAATAACGACCTACCCGTTTGTACCATTTGTGACAGGCTCATCGACCTCCATCTCTTCAACAGGTGCAGGGTCTACTGTTTTACCCTCCGCTGGTCGGCTCTGTGGCTCTTCGGAAGCCATGTTTGCCATTCACCGAGGCGCCGAGCGCAGTCGACGGAGCAAGGGAACCGATGCTCAAGTACTAGACTGATGGTTTACGCATGCATGAATGGTAGCTTCGAAGGTTGATCAGTCTGGCAATACGATATTAGTTTAGGTCGCGTACCGTCGCGCGATATAATAACTCAGTATGCAGCGAGTCAACCAATTGGGAAGTAAAGATGCAAACCTGATGCTAGCGCAATAACGATTGAGAATTTGTTTTGCGCGAAAGAAAGTGTAGGGAGGAATAATTGCTGGGCATGAACAGGAAACTAGGACCGAGTCGAGCAGCAGGTTGCTCGTGGTGACAAGGGGATGATTGGCAACAGCTAAATGTGTAGGTCAAGTGCATCCGAGCCGACTCGGCACGATGCGACGAGACAACGCTCTCACACGAAGAATGTTGGCGAGGTGGTTGGTCCCAGGGAAGGCTGGGGAGCTGGTGCAGATCCCAGGGTTACCTTTACCACTCGGCAGGCAAGGTCCCCCAACTCCAGCGACAGGTATAGAGGGCCCGTGTCTGCTGTGGGAGATCGTTGGCCACAGTGTTGAATCGCAAAAGAGTCGCGCAGTATGTCGGTAGCGGATGTTGCACCACCACGGAATATCTCAAAAGGGAAAGGACAAGGGAAAGTGATTGATGATATATATGAGCGCAAAGATAGCCTAGCCTTGATGGAAGCAGTAAAAGACGAGATGCCGGATAGACCAATTGGATGAAACGATTGGGCTTCATCTAGTTGGCCAAGTTGGACGGCGGCGTGGGTCCGGGAGTCGGGGCAAGACCCGGTTGTTTGGCAAAGATGCACCCAGCCCGGCCTGGGCAGGAATTGTGCAGGGAGCGAAGGCGACGGACTAACTGACCGATTCCTGGCTTGTTGACGATCCAGAGGCAAAAACAAGGAAGAGATGTGTGCATCGCGTGCAAGATGGTAACAGGGGACGAAATGAGAGTAGAATGTAATACATACCTCGATATAATAGACCAATGTAATGTAGATGTAGATGTAGGGTGTGGCTGGTTTTTGCACTTTCAACGAGGCCAAACAACACCAAGGTGCGCGCCGGGAAGTCTCACGATGCCACCCTAGAAAGGCGCGGAGAGCCAGAGTTGAAAGATGGTAGGGTGGAGTGGTGCAACGCGACAGGTGGTATGCAATTGGAGAATTCAAATCAATCCGTTTTAGGTAAAGGGCAAATCAGATTAAGATTTGGGAAAAAAAGAAGGAAGGAAGGTTTCAAGGCACAATGTTAATCTATTACTGGAAGCGTTGCTTGTGATAGCCGATTAATGGAAGGCAAGTACAAAGGTACCTAACGGGCGATAGTGGTGTTAGGTGTTATTGTTCTTGTATTGTGACTTCGGACTTAAGGAGCTTTAGTTGGTTGGTTGGGAAAGGGCACGCGCGCAGCGGAGAGGGGGAGAGGGGAGAGCAGGGAGAAATAGGAGGGAAGGATGCGAAAACACTTGGGAAATTCGGAGGTGTCTTTTTCGCGTCAACTCAAGCTGGTGCATGCGCAGGCGGAGTAAAACCGCGAAATCTTTGGTTCTGGGGCCGGATTCTTATTTGTAGAGACGCGCCACGCCCCAGTCGCCCAAAATCACTGCACACTCCACTACCTAGCCAGAGTCTTCCTAGCATTAGGACGAGGCGTGCGTCGGAGGAACGCCAGGGGGGTGGTGATAGAAACAGCCGAGTTGGCCAACCAGACGCTGCATACGCTTGAAAAAGAGGGGCTTCGGGCAAAGAAGACAAGAGAGTCTGTGCTGGGGGCTGTCGGATCCCCCATCAATTCACGTGCGAGTCAGGGGACTTGAACATGGAGTCCGTTATTGGCGAGGGCCGGCGAACAAAGAGAATGCGCGTGCGCTTTTACGCACCACACAGCTTGAAGTCTATCTGCGAGCATCTGAGCCTCTACACAACTGCGCGCAATGTTGCCTGGGGTACGAGGTATAGCGGTTCATTTACAAGCCCAACGTGGGCGGACAGGGGAGGAGAAGCGAATAAAAGCTGCTTGCCTAGTCGGGCGAGCTGCGACCAATCACAGTCCGATCGCATTGCAGCTTCAACATGTACCCACCATGGAGTCCAATCATGACGCGCACTGTTGGGAACCCTGCGCATGTTGGAAATGACGGAGGCCACGAAGACCCTAGTTCTACGGCACTATCTGGACCCCAGTGTGAGTATATTGGACGAAGCTTTGACTCATGCATACCCAGTTGGCTTGTTTGTCACATGACTGTCGATTTCAGGCCAATGAAGGTGTCGAAGAAAGTTGGTGATAGATATGTTTGAAGGGTTAAGAAAAAATATGCGAATATAGAAAATAGAATGAGATCTACCTAAGTATCCAGAGACCTCAAGAGCCCATTGTAGTTTATGTTCTTTTTTTTTTTCCCTTGTACATATTAGGTGTGTTGTGGTACAGGGACCTAGAGTAGGTAGAAATGGATTACGTTTGGCAATTGTTACCGACTGCTAGCAGCTGGACGCCCGAGATAATGTAATGTGCCACCCAAAGCCAGTAGTGGCTGGTGGCATAATAAGTACCTAGTGCCTTTTAACTTGATTATACCGTACAGTAAGGAGGTATGCAGAGAGAAAATAAGCGCACCTGGTACATGAGCTACCCCGGCCTACCTACCAAGCTCCGTGCGGAAAAATCTTCGACCCTATCACGATAACATCCATCTTTCCGCTTCCTTATCAAACAAGCAAAAAAGTTCCAGGCCAATTAACCGACTACAAGTCTTGGGTCCTATTGTTATTGCATTTGTCTCAAACCCTACCGAGATACACTCTACGAGTCTCTACACAAAAGCCATCGATAGGCCACGTTACCTGGGCGTATAGTCCATTTATTTCCTTTGGGTTTTTGCTTTTGTTCCTCTGACGACGACCATCAACAAGCATGTCGACCAAGCGGAAAGCACCCGCCAAAATCGCCCAGCCTGTGGTGAAGCCGAGTGCGAAGAAGCCACTTAAGCCCCAAATAAACGAGTCTGAGACAGCTGTGTCAGCCGCGGAAGTCTTCAAGGTGGACGGTGCCAGTGCTGCGGAAGCTATAATAGAAATCTCTAGCGATGCAGAGAGCAGCGAGTACGACCTTTCCGATCATGAGCCCGATCGTACAAACAACGACACAGCGCCTAACCACACAAAATCTGCCACCCCAAGATCGAGAGGGGTCTTAGCTGAAAAGCCCAGTGATGACATCAACGCTGATATCCCCATGGCTGATTCAAATATGCCCAATGATGCCGAATCCGACCAAGAGCTAGCGCAACCCACGTTAGGCGAACTTGCGCGCGCGCATGGCACAATAGACGTTCCTTCGGCATTGACGCCCCAATCCAACGCCGTTGTCGCTCAAGGGCGATCTCTAGCGCCTCCCAGCCATTCGTCACTGGGAACCGTTCTCTCGCAGGCCCTTCGAACCGACGATACAGATCTCCTCGAATCATGCCTTCGCGTCACTGATAGCAATACCATCGACAATACTATCCAAAGACTTGACTCTACGCTTGCGAGCATTCTCCTTACCAAGCTGGCTTCCAGGATGCACCGGCGACCTGGACGAGCTGGTAGCCTCATGACCTGGGTTCAATCCACCCTCATCTGCCACGGCGGCGCGTTAGCCGCACAGCCGGGACTTGTAAAGAGGTTAGGCGAGCTGCAACGTGTACTAGATGAGCGTGCAAGGGGTCTAAACTCGCTACTCGCGCTGAAGGGGAAACTGGACCTCATGAACGCCCAGCTCAAGCTACGACGACAACAATGGAACTCGGAAGTTGATGACGACGTGCAAGTAGATGAAGGGATTGTCTACGTCGAAGGAGAAGATAGCGATGCTGATATGGCCAACGGATTAATGGATCTAGACGATGACGAGTTACCGGTCACAAATGGCATTATGGATGACGACTCCGAAGACGACGACCTGCGGAGTGACGCATCGGAGCAGGAAGAACTCGACGCTGAGGAGGATTTGGATGAAGATGAAGTTAACCACGAGGACATTGAGTCCGAGGAAGAGGATAGCGAGGCCGAGGGCGGACCTGAACCGCCTTCTAAGAGGTCAAAACCTTCGAGAGGCAGGTGAGACAGTGAATAGTGAAAAATGTTGAATAAATGGTTCTAGGAGCAGAGAAGGATACCCATTACATTAATGACTTATGCGATTCTTGGTGCGGCTAGGAAAATCGATATCGAGCCGTTTCCTTGCCGGATATCCCTATGAGAACCCCCGGAAGGAATCCCAATTTGATTGAAATATCTCCCAAGTATAGTTTGGCTCTCTCTAAACGCAGTAGCAGATAAGCCAATTAAGGTAGGCTATGGTATCAATGACATCAGCCAAAGGAGGCTGAAAGCGGTGACATTGACAGAAGAGAGCGTCGGTGATAATGGCAAGAATTATAATCACCTGCGTGACCTATGGTTTCATCCACCAAGTGAACTAATAAATATAGCAAACCGAAGACTATACAATGTGTATAGTATTGTTTTCTACTATATTTATTATTCTAGTGTTTCCTAGAATCGTGTCCAAGATGCTCCCTATCTGTACCTACTTACCTAGGTCTAGCAGGTGCAGTACATAATAAATCCCTTGACGGCCCGGAGCTCTGCGGGCGTGCTCTATCTAGAACCGGCTGGCGACTTTCGCCGCAGCCCCACCAGACTCTTTCGGGCGGCCACTACGTACCGTACTGTACCTGGACCGGACCCTGGACCCTGGACCCTGCAGCGCGTTACCGCGTCATAAGAAAAGAGAAAATAAATCGAGCCAGCAGATATCGACCTATGGTGACCACGACAAATACAAACCGCTTCTCCATAGGCCTTCCAGCGTCGCTTTTGCAATTTTGGCTTTCCCAGGCACGATACCCATAATGGTAGAATGCCCGGCCTGTACGAAACAGGTCCAATCCTCTAAAATCAACGACCACCTTGATTCCGGCTGCCAAACCTTCGTCATCGAAAACCCGCCCGCCTCTGCACCGTCCCCTTCTACGTCTGCGCCGACCCAAGCGAACGTCTCCGTCTCAGCAACGCAAAAGCGTCCAGCTTCTAGCTTCTTTCAAACCCCGTCCTCCAAACGACAAGCGACATCCAATAATGTCACGCCAATAGTCAACAACGCTCTAGGGACTTTAAAGCCGAATCCCAGCGCCAAGCGATCCTATGACGAGGGTCCAGGGCGTAGCTCTCCCGACCACAATGCCGATTGCAACAACGACGGCGGCACTGCCACCAAGTCAGAGGATGCGCCTCCTGTGCCACAAAGTCCGGTCGCAAAGAAGATCAGAACGAGGGCCAGCCGAGTTGCGCCCCTAGCTGAGCGTATGCGTCCAGACAATCTCGATGAGGTGTTCGGTCAAGAACTCGTCGGTCCCCATGGGGTATTACGTTCCCTCATCGAGACAAACCGTGTGCCCTCTATGATATTATGGGGGGCGTCGGGCACAGGCAAGACAACGATAGCGCGCTGCGTAGCAAACCAGGCTGGATCGCGCTTCATCGAGATGAATGCTACGAGTTCAGGTGTTGCAGAATGCAAGAAGCTGTTTTCGGATGCTGCCAACGAGTTGGCGTTAACGGGACGCAAGACGATAATATTCTGTGACGAGATACATCGCTTCTCGAAGACACAGCAGGACGTCTTCCTGAAGCCCGTAGAAGCTGGCACCATCACCTTGATAGGCGCAACAACCGAGAATCCTAGCTTTAAGGTCGTCAATGCCTTACTATCGAGATGTCGCACCTTCACATTACAAAAACTCACAACGGAGGACATACAGCGGATCCTGGTGCGGGCGCTACAATCCGAACTTCCTTCTGCATCGTCAACACCATCTTCACCCCTCGACGAGGAATTTCTTGCATACCTCGCCAATTTTGCGGATGGTGATGCCAGGACAGCCCTCAACCTGCTGGAACTTGCCATATCCCTTGCCAACCGGGGAGAAGTGACGAAAGAGGACATGAAAGCCTCTCTGACGAAAACCTTAGTCTACGACGTGAGTAATTCTCAGGGTCATTTTCTTCTTATTTTGGCAACTTTCAGAGCACAAGATTCCTTTTTGGGGGCAGCCAAGACAATGTCTACAAGTTTCCGAAACCCTCGTAAATCACGCTCAAATGGCTATGACTGACCCCGAGTGTGTTGCAGCGTGCCGGCGACCAACACTACGACACTATTAGTGCATTTCACAAATCCGTCCGTGGTTCCGATCCCGACGCAGCGTTGTACTATCTCGCACGGATGCTGCAATCTGGCGAGGACCCGCTGTTCATCGCGCGGCGTATGGTCGTCATCGCGTCCGAAGACGTCGGACTTGCAGACAATTCGATGCTGACGCTCGCAACCTCGACATTCACGGCGACGCAGCAGATCGGCATGCCGGAAGCGCGGATCCCGTTAGCCCACTGCGCCGTCGCTCTGGCCCTGGCGCCCAAGAGCACGCGGGCCTACCGCGGTCTGAATAACGCATTCGCAGCTCTGCGCGAGCCAGGTGTTGCGGCCCTGCCGGTTCCCATCCACCTGCGGAATGCGCCAACGCGGCTGATGCGCGAGCTTGGATACGGCAAGGAGTATAAATATAACCCCAACTACAAGGACGGGAAGGTCAAGCAAGATTACCTTCCTGATGACCTACTGGGCCGTCGATTTTTGGAAGAGCGGGACTTGGGAACTGAAATCGACGCTGACCTAGCGATGGATGATGGCTGATGAGTGCTCTTTATTAGTCAACTGAATAGGCAATTGGGCTTTGTATAAGGATGGTAAAGGATAGGGAAAATAGGATTGTATAAATAGACCCCTTGGAAGGATCAACACCACGGCGTTGAATCCCATGTGCGTATATACCACTTTGCATATAAATAATAATGTTTTGAGTAATGTCTGTGCTCATTGGCCAGACATTTGATACAGAAACATGAAGCTAAACTTGAGATTTTGTTTACTTTACATGTTGGCAGAGGGGAGTCAGAGGAAGATATATCCGGTTGCACACTAATGAAGCCTATAACCAAGTTTCTTAATACTTGATTGTTTTACCTTATTATATAGAGCTTCCCTAAAGGGCCGGATTGGCATAAAAACACACAGATTTGGGCAGAATTTGGACAGTAGATAGGATGAGTTGTACTTTGCAGCTGGGATGTGGCTGGTGCGAGCCGAAGCGGCTTAGACGTGAGGCCGGGCTCATTCAGCAGCTGTCTAAATTCTCTCCGTGGGGAACAAATCCGACCTATAATTTATACATACCTAGGTACCTCGTACAAAGCTCATCTATCTGCATGTACATTAACCCACGAGTGATTTGCCTGATGGTGTGTGATTTAAAGATCTATACCTAAAAGCGGAATTTATACTAGTTAGGTTATAATATAAAAACAATCATGAAGATCATCTTGGCAGGGGGGCGGGAGCTGTTAAGAAGTAGTCTACTGCATATCCGCGACGAAAAAGGGTAACTGCAGTACCTGTATCCAATTAATTGTCTCGGTCAATGAGTATCTCGCTGTTTGCAACAAAGCAGCCGTTACCTATCACGCCATATCAATGTACTTATGTGATCTCTGCTTAGACACATATGTACCTAGGCTTCGTGCAGCAGTTGCGGAAAAGACGAGTGGTGCAACATGACGCGCTGGTTTTCACTTTGTTTTGTGAGAGAGTGTGGTTATCAGAACTGAGGTCCTTCACGGCGCCTGGATGCTTGCATTCCGTAAAGCCCCTCACGCGACTGCATCTTATCTTACTGCATGCTGTACATGAGGTAACATTCTCAGCTTTGTTTCTTAATCGAGAAGGACATAGTCTTCCTGCTTGGCCAATGAGCAGGAGCTTCACTACATCCTTGAAGATGGCGTGAAGGTAGTATTGACAACTTAATACTATCTACGTGATCGTTGCAAAGCCCTTTGATTATTATTTACATGATTGGGATACTGGGCGAAACACCCCAACTTCTACCGAGACGGTATGACACTTATGCAATTAGAACGGGAAATGCACGGCTTTGGAGACGGTGAGGTTGTGAGCTGTTACATCAATCTTATTCAGCTTGAATTGGCATGTTGGTAAGGCAATAGGTATTGAGCACATCATACACGCCTATCCCTCCAGTCCAGAGTTGTGCAAATGTTCATTTAGCATAGTAATAGCGTGGAGGAGAGGTCTTGGGGGACATCACTCGCTGTCATTACACAAACCTAATGATTGATAGTAGCTTTTCTGGATGCTAATATTAAGCATTATTCCGCTCCCGCTTGCGTAAAGTGCATGCTGAGATAGCACAACTGCACTTCGTAGTGCTGTAGGGGAAAAAAGTATCCTCAAGTCTAGTCCGATGAACGCCACCCGATGCATGAGAGTATAAGTCTAGTGTCATCATTCCGTAAACACACCTCTGATGTTTAATCATACCATGAATGACTCTCCACAACCGCATTCCTCCTCTGTACAGGTATTAGGCTCACGCTGTAGCTCTGTCTCACGAAGGACGACTTACTTATATTTGGGTTCCGGAATATGAACCGCTGGTTCAGTTTGTCTTCCACCCAGTCCATCTCGCTCCCAATGATGCTAAAAAGAGCTTTGCTGTCTATCACCACCTTGACGCCGTCTTGCTCAACCTCTTCGTCGAACTTGTCAGGCTTATCAACGTATTCGAGGTGATACGACAAGCCGCTACAGCCCCTATTCCGCACGCCGACCTTGATTAATTTGGGCTCTGGCTGGTCTAATAGCTGGCGCAGTTGTTCCACGGCGGTAGGAGTAAGCTTGAGTGCGGCCTTGCGTGGTCTGAGTTGGCGTTTGGGTGGAACAGGTTTGGGCCTTTGCGCCTCTTGTTCCGATGCTCTATCCGGCAGCACTGCTGTTCTAGGCTGTGCGGGTGGTCGCGTCTCGTGTACTAATGGTATGGGATTGGCGATGGAGGTCTCGGGTATCGGCTCGTTGCGAGGTGAGGATGGCAGCCTCGAAGGCAGAGGGTATGACTGGAAGGGCAGGGGGTTCTGGTGGTTTTCGGGTGTTGCCCATGATTGTGTCTGTGAAAACCGTCGGAGAATATGCAGACATGGTGGCGCGGCAGGCATTATGGTGATGTTCAGGCAGTTAAGCAGAACGCCTGGCGCCCGCTGAAGGGCCGTCCTCGGTGAGGCCATCGTAGACTTAGAAACCGAGGCGATCTAAATTCAGACGTCGCATAGGATGAAGGGAGGCCGTAAATGACGCAAGGACGAGCAAGGCTTTGTAGAACTGTACGGCTAAAACCGCGCAACAGAAAGGATTGGACGGTGTTTATATGTTGGACATGCAGCTATGTGCCTGGGGAAGTTGAATAGGAGCTGCAGCTCAGAATTGTTGGTAGAAGATGGCGAAATGGTCCGATGTTGCTTTCAAAGCACCCTGGCATCTGATGACATCGAGCCGGCGAAGGTTTCCCGATTCTGGCCGAGGGCCAATCAGAACCACGTTGTTGGTCAACCTGTGCGGTTCATAGCCAGACGGGTGGGTGGTGGGCCATTAGGACATAGTTCCGCCAATTCAATCTTCCCTCCACTTTTGCATTAACAGCATCTACTTGTCTTACTAGTCTGTGCCCGGTAAAAGGGACATTGATCAAGTACCACTGGCTAGCAAGGGTATGCCCACTACACCTAATACAGTAAGGATTTCTAACCCCTGCCAGCGAAGGTACTTCTGCCACTCGTCACACAAAATTACCGCCTATTTGAAGCTATCGCGATATTTTTCAACCCCTTCTATTTAAAATAGCCCAAGGCAAACCTTATTTAACGGACGAAAACCGCGCTTGTATACGCGTATTATATAATAACAGCTGCTTTAACCCTTCCTAAATATTAAAAGAAATTTAGGACGCTATACTAAAAAAATAGCTTAAAAATTGAATTAATAGCTTAAACGCGCACTGCTAAAAGCTACGAGGTAGACGGCAGTTATATAAAGCACTCGATAGATAAATAAATGTGTATTCTGCATACAAATTGCCTATGTATTCGACTTCTTTGCAGGACCCACTGGCTGGGGCAGGCAGGGGGGGGTTGGAACCCACACTACAAAGACATGGGACCTCTAACAAGGGGGTATACCAGTATGTACAGCGTGGTGGTCCTGGCCCTGGCCCTGGCCCTGGCGCGGGTGAGGCAAGGCAGAGCCCGGCTTGTTGCAGATCGCGCCACTCTTTGCTCCCCTGCCCCAATTCCCAATTCCCAATTCCCAATTCCTCATATGTATGTACGTACAGTACACTACTCCCGGTCCTCTTTACAGTACGGTCCAATACTGTGCCGCAGCAGCATCCCTTATCTCCTTCTCCTACGCCGCTTCCGTTCCACCCTTTTCTCTCCTCCTCCTTTCCTCTTCACCAACTACGCCTTTAATCCACCCTCGAGGCTATCTTTCCCCCCCGACTTGGTCCTTCTGCTTGACTTCTGGGATCGAGACGTCTTCGCGGTGGCGCTTGTTGGTCGTTGTCTCTTGTCCCGTCGTCGTCTCCCGAGGCCCCAACCTCTTCTCTCCCCTGGGCATTTGTTCCCTACCACGCTCCTTTCCTGCCACTCTTACCGCCATTGACGGCGAGCCAGCTGCGTCCAGCCAAACGCAAACGCGAACCCAGAACCAAAACCAGACTCTTAATTGTAATAAGACAAGCCGAAGCGTGGGTGCCTCAGTGATCTCGACCTGCTTCTATCTGCAACATCCCTGCGACGCCGATTACCGATTGCCAATTGAGTTCAAACCCAGCCGGCTTAGCCCAGTACGTACCTACCGTCTGTCTCCTTCCACGCGCGAGACGGTCTTCCCCGGCTGCCGTCGTAGCCTGGTCCCCCAAATCTCCCTCATCCCTCATACTACAACCCTAGCGTCACTGGAGCGAAGCCTGTCCACCAATTCATCGTCGAGTGATCGTTGTTCTGTGATTCGTCCTCAGATATCGATTCCCCCGGAATGTCAGCTGCCAGGATGATGGCTTGCTAATAGGACCTGAGCAGACTACCTCAGCCCAACCATAGTACGCGAGCGGCCATTACTGCTAGCTTCATATTATTCCATCATTGTTGTTCCACTAGACCTGCTTCGCCTACCTAGTAATATTACATTGTCACCTCGCCTAGAGAAATGCCACGCAAACTCACAATTCCCTTCGGCGGCTCGAGTACCATGGCTCAGCCAGAACGCATTGCCGAGAGGCGACCCTCGCAGTCCAAGGGCAACCGTCTTAGCCAATTCTTCTCGTCCTCGCCCAAATCCAAGGAGCAGCCTTCTATGCACAATAGCCCGGCTGCCTCTCTTACCGCCCCGGGCCTCGCTCTACCGAGCATCTCGCTTTCGACAGCCACGGTCGGTGGGCCAAATAATGACGAATCAACAACCATCTTCCAGCCCACGGATTCAACCGAGACTTCGCTGCAGCGGCGCCGTGATGCGCAATTCGGTCCCCTGCTCGATCCGAGCCACCGTTATGTGAGCATGCATCACGGGGAGCCCTTGGCTGCGCCCGTCATCGACGAACCACCTTACTACTACGTCCTCACCACCTATATCAGCTACCTTCTTCTCCTTGCTCTTGGCCACGTCCGAGACTTTTTCGGCAAGCGCTTCAGCAAGAAGCCGCTGTATAGAACCTTAAGAGCCTCGAATGGCTACGCCCCTTTGAATGATGATTTTGATAGCTTTTACACGAGACGCTTGAAGCTTCGCATTGACGATGTCTTTGCAAGAACCAGTACCGGAGTACCTGGACGTTATATCAATCTCCTCGACCGTGTTTCCGACAATTTCAATGAATCCTATAACTACCTGGGCACTACCACGGAGACGTTGAACATGAGTTCTTATAATTACCTGGGGTTTGCCCAGTCCGAGGGTCCGTGTGCCAATGCTGTGGAAGAGTGCGTGCGCAAGTATGGCTTGAGTTTTTGCAGCTCTCGTGCCGACTCGGGCACTTCAGATCTTGTGTGTGAAGTAGAAAAAGAGATCGCCGCCTTCGTAGGCAAACCCGATGCTATGGTCTTCTCAATGGGTTTTGTGACGAATGCGAGCTCGTTCCCCGCCCTCGTTTCCAAGGGTTGCTTGATCATCTCCGATGAACTCAATCATGCTTCTATTCGTCTCGGTGCGCGTCTATCCGGAGCTGTCATTCGCTCGTTCAAGCATAACGATATGGCGGATCTCGAAAAGAAACTCAGGGAAGCCATCGCCCAAGGACAACCCCGCACGCATCGTCCTTGGAAGAAGATTCTCGTCGCCGTGGAGGGCCTGTATTCCATGGAGGGTACCATGGCCGATTTGCCCGGCATTTTGAACTTGAAGGACACCTATAAATTTCACCTATACATTGATGAAGCGCACAGCGTTGGTGCCCTGGGCCCTCAAGGCCGCGGGATATGCGACTACTTCGGAATTGACCCTAGCCGAGTGGATGTTCTTATGGGAACTTTGACCAAGTCATTTGGCGCCAATGGAGGTTACGTCGCTGCTGACAAACACATCATTGACAAGCTGAGGAGCTGCAATGCTGCGACCATGCTCGGAGAGTCACCCACGCCAGCTGTTCTCATGCAGATCTATGCGTCCCTAAAGATCATCACTGGTGACTTGGTTCCCGGAGAGGGCGAGGAGCGGCTTCAGCGTATCGCCTTCAACTCTCGTTACCTTCGTCTTGGCCTCAAGCGATTGGGTATGATTGTCTACGGTCATGACGACTCACCTATCATCCCTATCACCCTGTACAACCCCGCCAAGATACCCGCCTTCAGCCACGAGATGCTCAAGCGCAATATTTCGGTCGTGGTCGTAGGCTATCCGGCCACACCACTTATTAGTTCACGTGCTCGATTCTGTGTCTCCTCTGCACATAACAAGGATGATCTCGACCGACTTCTCGCAGCCTGCGACGAGGTGGCGAACATTCTGCAGCTGAAGTTCTCGACGGGTATCGCAGGTGGCCTGAAGTCACTTCCCGAGGGCGTGACCCCGGAAAACGAGGCGGCGTGGCGTAAGGCGAATGGGCTCGAAGGAGTCGTTGAACCACCGCGCTGGTCGCTTGAAGAGGTCATTGCTCATGGTGCCGCGGATGCCAAATTGAGGCTTCGGTAACGGGCTATGTTTGTGTTCGGTTCAGCCACACTTGAATTCACGTGCATTAATGGCGTTTGAACACGGTTTGGGACGTAAACATGATCACGCACGGCGCCCTGGAGTTGTGAGGACCCCGAAGAGGTCGGGGATGACGGCGATCCTGATTCGCCAGAGGAGTTTGGGGGAGGGGAGGGGTGTTTCCCTGGTGCCATTCGCTTGACTAAAAGACATGTTCGCTTCTTGATCTGGGTCGCCCCGTTACCAACCGGGACGGGCGAGGCCAGAGGACCAGTTCTGCATGCCAACGGCATGAAGAGACAGGCGTGCCCCTCGTGTGTACTATTTAAATTTAGAAAGCACCAGCGTTGGTCGTGATTTTCTCGGTGCATCGAGACCGGCGACATCAGACGCGCAAGGGAGGAGGCTCATCCGGGTTTGCCTGGAGGAGTTGCCCTACACACTGTATACTGATCAAATTGTAGGTAGATTCTTAAGATAGCCGCTAATTATGGCAATTATCTTTTGCATAACTACCCCAGTTATCCTCGTTTGTGCTACAGCGTGAAAAGCAGGCGGTACTGCAGTGATTGTTGCACTGTTCCCATCGACTCTCGGAAGATTTAGACGCCTCAATTGACCCATGACGGGTGTGTGGACGGGCCATGGTAGCAGGGTATGTGAAACTTGTCCGAACCCCTTCCGTCTTCTAGTAGCTGGCGTGGCCTCTCCTTGCTTGACTCAAGAGCATAAGATATACATACGTAGAAGCCAACAGCCAACGTGGGCTACTGAGCACCGTCAGGCTGGCCAGCATTGTCAAAGAACGGCGTGCGACACGTCTAATTCTTCATCAGACGGCATATTAGTCAATATTCTGGTGTAGCGGGAGGTGATTGGCAAGTATCACACACGGATGTGGGCAGCTGATCGGAGGTCACCCAAGCACACCTCGAATGATGCTGCTCCCGTGCAATGTTGGACAGGTAGAGTCTGGACCATGTCCGTCCCTACATACATACATGTACTTACTTATTTGTAAATACATGCAGGTATGATGGACGTGTATGCCTTACTTACAGTACACGAATAGGTAGCAGATACATGGTTCAATCTCCTATATTCAGTCGCCTGTTATGTACAGTACAGCACTATGTAGGTATGTACCTACGATACAGCATTGAGTACATTCCATTCATTCAGGGATACATGTCCATATGTTTGTACGGGCACTCCATGTAAAGTCGATAGAACTCGCTCCAACAAGCCCCTCCCTCGCGCCCACTTCCAGCAGCGGCTAGTGCTCTGCTCTGCTCCCTGTTCGACTATAATACTGTACTGGATATGTACCCGTACCAGCGTAGACAGGGATTCGTGTCGGGACTAAGCTGTACTGATACACGCGGCTGTCAGGGGGGAAGATGGCTTGGATGCGCTCCAACGGGCGCTATGACACCAGACCCACCGTGCCGTAATGGGCTTGGCTGGCCGTCGATTCGATGGGTGCAGTGGGGATGGGCTGGTTACGCCGTCCAGGTCAGCCAACCAGCCAGCAGCCAGCAGCCAGCCAGCAGCCAGCCAGCAGCCAGCCAGCCAGCCAGTCAGCCAGCCAGCCAGCCAGTCAGCCAGCCAGCCAGCCAGCCAGCCAGTTAGCCAGTCAGCCAGTCAGCCAGTCAGTCATCTCTGCACTCCCGCCGTCCTGTCCTCAACGCCAACGCCAACACCAACGCCAACGCCAACGTCAACGTCAACGTCAACGTCGACCAACGTCGGACACGCGGACACAAATCGATCGACACGCGCACCGGTCCCCCGTCAATCGCCGCCCTCTCCCTTCCCTGCCGTGTCATCTCGAGCCCGGTGCCCTGGTGTCGTAGCCAATGCGATCCAGACGTCTGGGATTGAGTCGTACCTGAACCCCCTTTCCAACCCCTACCTGAAATCGTTGTGAGCCGCCCTTTGACCAGGTGACCAACCGTCTTTGTGTTCTACCCTGTGGCGTCACCCCGGGCCCTACCGTTACGGCGTTACGTCGTTGCGTCGTCGCACCCTCGCGCCATCCCAAGTTACGTCGTGTCTGATCTGGGGAAACAACACCGAAAGAGCCGAGAGCCAGCGTGCCAGTGTGTCAGAGAACGGGAGAGACGGACACACGGACAGGCGGACAGACAAACAGATAGACCGACAGAAAGACGGACAGACAGACAGGGACAGGGACCGAGCCAGTGACGACGTGGCACGGCCCGAGACAGTAGAGAGAGACGGCGTGTGTTCCGAGGATTGACCACGGGCGAAAATGAACTTCGACTCAGGCACGGCCTACGCCGAGTCCGACGCCGACGACGAGTACGAGCGCAGCCTGCACACGAGCTCGCCCGTCCTGGCCACCGATTCCGAGATCTCCCCAACCGATTCCGACGGCCTCTCCTCGACTGAGCACACCCCGACCACCTACGGCCATCGAAGGAACGCCGACCGACTACCCGAGACCATCATCTCCGAGTGGACCGCCGACGAGTGTGCCGACTTCATTGCCACCATCGGTCTCCAGCAATATTCGGATGGATTCATCGGTGCGTGCCACCCACGTCTTTCTTTCTTCGTCTAGTCTGGTCTAGTCTAGTCTAACATGTGAGACTGTTTGTCCGTATAGATAACGACATCGTCGGTGAGGCTCTCGTAGCTCTGCTCCATGATGATCTCAAGTCCATGGGCGTGGCTAGTGTCGGCCACCGCCTGACTATCCTCAAAAGCGTCTACGATGTCAAGAAAGCGCAGGATATCCCCATCGAGGGCGACCATTACGTTCCTCTCTGTACGTGCCCCCTCCCTTCGTTCTTCGCCCTTCGCCCTTTTCAACATCCCTGACCCCGGGCTCCGAGCTAACGGGCGCGCGCACATTGGAGTACAGCCGCCGATGCTGAAGCCCAATATGCTACGGCCACTCTGAAGGATATCAAGCAACTTGTCGAGCAGCTGCGATTGCGTGACGAGAGGATAAGCTTGGTGGAGCGGGAACTGCGCCAGTTAAGCGACGATTTCCGCCGACTGCGGGAGGACATGCTACCGGCACTTCGCCTGGCCAAGAACGCTCAGCAACCACTGCCCAATGTGGCTGCCAACAACCAGAGCTATGGTGGCTACGAGACGTCGACGATATCACCCCCGGCGCCCCCTTCGGCTTCGACCCAGTCATCCGGTGGCATGAAGCGAACGTATTCGACGAAGAAGCTCGTTCTGGGCACGAGCAGCTCCCCCAGCCATCTACAGACCACCCATGAACGCCCCTCCGTAGAACAAACGCTGGACCCGGCCGGCGCTGCCGAACGGGCCGTCCTCTCCTCTTCCCACCTAGCAGCCGCCACCGCCATGAACGGTTCCGGCCAGACCGCCTCACCGAGCTACTCGCCCAATATAAATATACCGTCACCTACATCACCTCCCACCCTAAGTGGCACCACACTCGGATCCCGCACCTATAACCAGCCTACGCCATCGAACCGTGCCACGTTTCCCGAAAACGACCACGGCTACAACAAACAACCCGTAGCGCCGCGCCGTATGCAGACACCCGTCCCGGAGACACCCGGGTCGAGCTCGTCGGTCGAGATCTTCAAGTCGTTCCGCGTGAGCATGGACGACCCCTGCTACAAGGTCCTACCGGCGGCGCTCAAGAAGTACCAGATCAACGCGCCATGGGACCAATACGCACTCTACATCGTGTACGGTGATCAAGAGCGCTGTCTCGGCCTAGAGGAGAAGCCCCTAATCTTGTTCAAGCAGCTGGACAAGGAGGGGAAGAAGCCTATGTTTATGCTTCGGAAAACTAACACAGCGCAGGCGGATGCCGAGACGCCGGGAAGCGCTGGCCTGGGTTCTGGGATGGGTCGAGGTGTCAACTACGATCCGCCCGGCGGCATCATATGATGCCTTGTACGAACAGAAAGTAACGGTTGGGTTACGAGAGAGAAAAAAAAAAGGGAGACGCTCCTTTCCCGTTCTCTTCCTCTCCCGTGGTCCCGTTTTAGGGGCTTCCGCTCCTTTGGCGGTTTGATTGGCCGGGGAGCCGGGAGGTGGGAGGTGCTTAGGATGGCGTTGTGATAATTGCATAGCGTGCGAGCAAAGCGGTTATCTGGTGGTGTCACGCATATCTTTGGTCTTATTCTCCTACATAATTGCCTATGTATCTACTCCATCTTTCTGGATTGGCCAGGTGTAGGTAGACCTCTAGCCAGATCTGATAGCACATGTTATGCTCATACACCTGAAGAAGATGAAATGTAAGCTAACATCATGGTTTTATCTGCCCCAGGGTCTTGACCTATGCTACTGCTGCATGCGTGCGTGCGTGAATCGGACCAGTGCCGTGCTCTGTAGGAATCGTTTGGTGCGTCGATAGATACTCGACATAACCTGCTATTCATGTATCTCTGCTTATACGGATGGGTTTCGAGTCGTTATAACACCCGTCGTAGCATTGCATGCACGTACGTACCTGCCTAAGTAGAAGGAAGGGGACGGCCGTTATCCTGAGGACTTGCACACATCTCAGATGTGTTTATCTACCTGCCCACTCAAAAGTGCCCATCTAACGATTGACACGGTAACAGCAAGAAGAGCGAGATGTGTTTCCTCCACTTACCCTCCACCCCTCCTCTTTTCTCTTCTCTCGCCATCTTCCACTCTCACCAGACCGATCAATGCATTATCGCACAGCCGCTCCATTGTTGAGTGGGCACTACCTCTTGACAACTGCCAAAGCGCCGGATACACGTGTCGGCCGACCTGCTCCTAGTTACAGATTCGCACTCGGCAGCTTGAACAACATCATTGCCAACTTCCATCGGAACAATAGTAAACTTTACGTTGGATTGTAGTTGACGAGATCAAATCATGGCTCCGTCTCGCAGACGGGCTCAGCCACGCAGGCGGGCCAAGCTACCGACTAAGATCATCCTTGTCGAGCATGAGTCAGCTCAGCCGCAGACCGCCACAGCAGCCGATGTGGCTCAGCAGGTGTCTCAGCCGCCAATGGCACGGGACGGGGTTGGCCCAGGCGCGCCAGTCGCCGCAAGCGTTGCGCACTCCGACGAGCAAGGACAAGGACAAGACCAACAGCAACAGCAAGAAGACGAGCACGAGCGAGACTACGACTACGACTACGACTACGACTACGACTACGATTACGACCACGACCACGGCCACGGCCACGAGTACAGTGCAACCAGATCCCGATCCGCTGAACGACTCGTTCCTCCCGATCCCTCCATCAAGCCATCCGCCAAGCGCGTCAGCTCGCGAATTCGTGACAAAATGCAGATCGAAGTAAGTCGGCCGGTGTATCCCTTTCCTGCCACGCGTCGTGCCGGCCCGGCGTCTACGAGCCACCCTTACCCTTGAGCTTGAAGCTTGAGCTTGAGCTTGAGCCTGACCTTGAGCTTGAAGCTTGAGCTTGAAGCTTGAGCTTGGCCTTGATCTTGAGGTGCTTCCTTTCGGCGCTGTTCTGCCCAATTCGATTGCGCAAACGTCGACTGTCCACCAACTAACTACGTCACAATGCAGCGCAAGGTTCGTCTCGTCACCGAGCAGAAAAACATGTACGCCGCCCTCCTGCCGTGTCCTCTACCGTGCCCTCTACCGTGCCCCCCCACCGTGTCCTCCTGGCCTGCGAGATACTGACATGGCACGCGCTGTCCGTGTAGCCCCAAGGAATCGCCCATGCCCGAGTTCCCCATGAAGCAATGGAACGTGAAGCTGTATCTCCTCGATCAAGACGGAAACAAGCATCCTGCGAACTGCTTTAATAAGGTCGTCTACAACCTCCACCCCTCCTTCGAGAACCCCCAACAGAGTGAGTCCGCCTACACCTTATCGCCGTATCGTGTTACATCATGTTGTAGCATGCCACGTCATGGCGTAGGCCCCCGGAGCCAGCAATGCTAACTCCATTGGCTCACCGCCAGCTTTCCATGAACCACCCTTCACTTGCACAAACGAGGGCTGGGGCGAGTTCGAGATGTCGATTGACATGTACACCACCGAGAAGGCCAAGATTACCATCTTCCATGACTTGAACTTCCAGTCGCCCGAGTACAAGATCGACCAGACTGTGACCTTCAAGAACCCTTCGCAAGCCCTGATTCAGGTTCTACGCGAGACGGGGCCTGTGGGCAATGACGAAGACGCCAAGGCTAACAAGGCCCGTAAAACTGCCGATAGCAAGAAGCGCAAGTTCGCCTTCGACTACGAGAAGATTGGCGAGGCCTTACTTAAGCTGGGCGAGGATGATTTACTGCACGTCATCCAAATGATCCACGACAACAAAAGTGACGATACCGTCACGAACAACGACATTGAACGTGGCGAGTTCTCTGTCGATCTCTTTACGATGCCCGAGCCGCTCACCAAGATGATCTGGGATTTCCTTGTAGGTCACCACTCGAAAAGAAAAAAGAAAGAGAAGAGGAAAAAAAAAACATGCCTCTGTCCCACTTGATTTCTCTTACCCATCACCCGCCGCACATCTAACGTTGAGACTTGTCTTCTATATACTGATCAATTTCATTGTAGCTGGAGCAAAAGATGGTGACAGCATAGCACAGCATAGCACAGCCTAGGGCAATTCATAACAGCCGGCGGCTGTGGCACGAGGGGACGGACGAGACGGACGGGTTTTTCTTCTGTTTTCTCCCTATGAGGACAGCATTGCATTGGCGTTTTTATCGAGGCGGCTCTACAGAAGCCGGGCGCGGACATCATAGGCAGGAGGCTCTGGTTACTTTTGGCGTAACGGTTTACGTTTTCCCACGCCGGACCCATCGCGGTAGATACCCCTGCAGGTAGCAAGTGTCAGCAACGAATAGGATTCGACCGGTGCCAGAATACAGGAATGCATTGGCCGATGTCCACCCTCCAGGGCCATGCAAGGGATGTGGCTGCGCATGTTCTTTCATCTTTTTATCTTATTTGTCTCGGCCCAGGATCATGTGCAAATCTCTTAGTGTTAGTCCAGAGCCAGCTGGCGGTCCGTGGCGTGAAGAGCTCGTTTCACATGGGGTTATCAAGCTCGTCTATCGGGGTGCCAGGAGGATACTGCAGGTGGCCCAAGACGCGGTATATGTGTAAATAGCACCCCTGCCTACGCACAGAAGGAAAGAGAGTAGGCCAGACAGACATGGACAGACTACGGCTTACTGCAGGGTGAGAGGCAGCTTCAACACACAAGACCCTTGAGGCTCCAGGCCATCCGGCATGTTTATATAGCACCTACCTCGGCTGTTGGGGTGAGACGGACGGGATGCAGTCTGCCGTCTCGGGCGTAATGGCTGAACAGGCTGTCGGTTGTTTTACATGTACCCAGGTCTATATACATCGTAGGTATGTAGAGACATATCACATCTCATATCCACATATATGTGCATTGTGTGGCCAGAAAAAAAGGATGGAAAAGGGTATCTGATTACCACTATTCGCGTAGCTTACGACGAACACGTTGTAGAGAATGGAAGGCTGATCATCTTTCCCCTGCTGTTATGACCTCTGGGCACAGCAACATGGGGGGGAGTCTTAGAAAATACTCGTTGTCGCGCGAAGAGCTCCAACTACTACATCTAACAAAATGGCCTCTTTGTTCTGTTCCCTGAGGTCAAAGGTATGCGGTTGTAAATATTGCGAGACCGCAAGAGTGTGACATCTGCGTCTAAGGATAGAGCTATTGCAACGTGATAAGGATCCCTTTGTTTCACTTAGTTGTTCCTCCTTCGCTAGAAACGAAGGCATTAAATAAGCTATTGGTATTGTCCCCATTAAGAAAAACGGCGTTAAAATCTGAAGCAAGAAAGAAGATCGAGGCCGCCCAGCAGCCCGCAAAAGCCACTACCGAAACGACCTACAGTAGTGGCAAGTCGGCACGAAAGTCAGTCGCCCCTCTGCCACTATGCCCAAATCCCAACTCCCCCTCCCCCCGGCTCGAGGACGTTTCCGTTACAATAATGGATGAACAGCAAAAGACGCTGGAGAGCCGCCATAACACAATAGAACAGGTGGTTTTAATGCTGATGGAATCGAGTCATCCGAACCGGCCCGATATTGCAAACAAGACTCGGGACAGTCAAAAAAACCAGATAAAAATATATAAGGCCAAAGCGAGCTAGCTCGCTTTGGTTAAATCTTAAAAATCAATAGAAGAAATCGAAGAATTGCTGCGTTTAAAACTAGACCTAGGAATAGGTTGCATATTTTAATACGTTTTATTGTATAAAACAACTCTTTAATAAACAACATGATAGGGACCCCCAGGGGGCACTGGCCACTGCCACTGCCACTGCCACTGCCACTGGCCACCCACTGCCACTGGCCACTAGCCACTGGCAGTCCACAGCAACAGCCCTGCGCACACACACTTAAATAGATCTGTAGACTTGGAGCCTTACGCACCTACTTAGTTCCACACACTTTAATACAGTATTATAGATTTATTTGCCTGCCTTTATAAAAGACCCCGTGCTGCCACTTATTAAATTAATAATTTTTAAAGCTTTTAAAATATTAAATATATATTTTAAAGCTTTATAAAATATTTTTATATATTTAAACATTAAAAAAAAGCTTAAAATAACTTAAAATAGCTTTAATTCTTTTATAATTATATATAATATACATAAAAACTAAAGTGTTAATATAGCACTGAAAAATAAGTAAGTGGTGTACGTAAATTCTAGGTGTATCCGGACACTTCGATTCGAAATGCCAGTACTAGACGCATGGGCCTTGTTCGGAAAGGACCCCCGCATTTTCTGATCTGGCGCCAGTTGTACACGTTAGAATATGTGACTTTAATTACGACTTTTAACCAGCTGCCTACGTGAAGTAAGCACGTACTGTAGGTAACCAGGAATTAATAGAAGGAGGAACCACCGTAAGCGGTGTACCTAGTCTTAAACAATTTCCGTTGTCCGTTGTCGCTGCCTACCTATCATATACTAGGTACCTGACCGACTTCCTACCTACGGTATACTACAAACTACAAGCAAACAAACCCACATGGCAAACGAACGTCGTACCACCTTGCCTGCATACCTGGTTTACAACAGCAGAGAAAGAGAAAGGGTAAGGGCGAGGGCATTGGCAAGGGCATTGAGATCTAGCCCACCTTGACCTACGTCAACTTCTTCCTTTCCTCCACAGCACCTAAGCTATCCAACCTCACCTACCTAGGTATGTAGTACTGAACCAGTAGTGTACCTACCTCCCTACCTACCCAGACAACCCTGTCGTGCTCTCCGTCACCATGATGGCTCCAACCTTCGTCTGTAGATTTGCCGGAGGCAGCAACACCAAGGCCACCGAAGCCAACACTTACAAGGGCCCTGTTGGGAACCTCCGCCATCGCTGCCCGCTCTGCCCGCTCACGCTCGGCCCGGCGGCTGAGAAGCAGCTCCTCCGATGCGCCGGCTGTCACGCCTTCCGCTACTGTAGCCGCGAGCACCAGGTCGCCCACCGGCCCCAGCACAAATCCGCCTGCACTAAGATTAAGAAGGCTCGTGCCACGCTCGCCCGAGAAGACCACGACGTCCGTCACGCCACTCCGGACTTCATGACCCCCGCCAACTCCTTTGAGACGCACGTCGGTAGCTTTTGGGGCCTCATCAATACCCGCGACTACATGCGTGCTCGCTTCGCATTGGCGAGGGCCTTGCTTTTGCTGGGCACGCTGGACGGTGTTCTGGAGGCTCTTGAGCATATGCGAGATATGATGAGGCTGTGCCGGAGCGACAACATGGGGTTGCGAAACATGGCTCCTGCCATCATGCTGCGATTGGATCTAGACCAGGAGTGCTATGATTTCATGAAGTGGTGGGCCACATGTGACCCGGACGGCCACTACGATTGGGGCGACATGACCATGCCCTATCTCGATATCCACGGGGCCGACGTTCTGGAAGACCCCAGCTTTCATCTTGGAAACTATCCGGAGCTGAATTACCTAGTTGCTCTTCTGCTTCTGAAGTTGAAACTGCTCGTCGACGTCCGCAACCTAAAGGTCACCCGGAAAATCGTTGCTCAACGCCTCCCCTTCGAGCTTCAAGATCAGATCGAGCGGGACGTGATCCGCAGCCCCCTATCCGCCAAGCTCCAGAGAGAGACCCCCGAGACTCTTTTGAAGTCGGAATTGAAGCTTCTGGACCATTGCCGCCAGCTTGGCTGCGCCATTATCAAAGTTAGCCCCAACTTCATGTATGAGCTCTTCGAGCCAGACGAAGCACTCTCCGCGAAACCCGATGCATACTCAAGGGGTTCCTGGGAAGAAATGTCCCTAGCAATGCAGAACTCGTACGCTGCGTGGTGGGAGATAGAAGGCGTTTTGGACTTACTAAATGACGCCCGCGCGTGTGCCGCGCGAGATTCGGAGAATGAGCTCGAGGACATATTGCAATGCGAGAAGACAAGGGATGGGCGGACGGCAGCGGAGCTGCCGACCGACCTAAGTGTGAACCGAATCTGGGGATACTTAGATCATGCCGTCGAGAACGCCTCGTACCTGGGGCCCTGGCCTGAGCGGCCTTCTGAGCGGCATATGAGGGAGAATAGAGATGCCTGGGCGAACGCTGAGACAGAAGACGCAGAATCGGAGGAATTGTTTCGAGGCATAGAATGTTGATGAAAGTTAGGTATCACTCTTGGTATCGTTACTGATTCTTACCCCTAAGAAGGTTTATCGCGGGCTGTCTAATAATATGCTGCAGAGCTACGTCACTGCAACTGTCCTACCTAATTCAATACACTAGCTTCTTACGCTATACACGCTTTTTCTTAAAAGATTTTCTCTCTTTTTCGAACGAATGGGGGCCTTACCGTGAATTTTGTCCTCATATGATACTTTAATGATGTTAATTATCTTTCTTTACCCCGGACCCGGAACCCGAGAGCTGAGACCCACATCAAGGATTAGCATGAGAAGAAGGGTCGGGTCCATCCATGTCAGGGAAATTAAGCCGTGAAAACTTTCGACGCGCTTTTGACTCTTTCGTAGATAGTTCCTGACCAACGCCATTTGACAGTCCAATCCTAGTCCGGAACCATGTATTTTAAGAGAGACTAAGGTCTGACAACTACCGGATTAGTCTTGGCGAAACAACTTGCCAGCTAGGCTGCCCTGGATGCCTAGAGGGTATGGGAACATAGACCAAGGTCTTGATTGCTGGATACGAGCGCGGTCGAGATGAAGAACGGGAAAGGGGGCAACATAAAAGGGCAGAGCTCCCCTGAATGAATTCACAG
Organism: Xylaria telfairii; assembly: GCA_022495065.1. Lineage (NCBI taxonomy): Eukaryota > Fungi > Ascomycota > Sordariomycetes > Xylariales > Xylariaceae > Xylaria > Xylaria telfairii. The sequence goes on along the minus strand of MU384038.1, from coordinate 14,219 downwards.
ATCGTTCTCAGGAAACATCAACAATATTGTGCTTTAATCAAACGAACCATTCCCGCTATCTAATTAATCAAGATGCAATTCGCTGCCCTTCTCGCCGTGGCTCTGCCCCTCGTGGCCGCTATGCCCCAGGTAAACCCGACACGAGACAATTCAGATAGACTCTGTCATCTGCAGTTTGACTAACTTCGCGCCCAGGCCTCCCCGACTACTAGCGCCGCCGCGCCTAGCGGAACCGCCGACCTGGAGGCCATCTGCGAAGCACAGGCGTCTACCTACAAGGACTCCTGCCCCGAGTGTCTCCACAACTGCGCCACCTCGGCCTACCCGTCGGAGTGCTACTACAGCGTTTTCTTCACTATCAATGGCATCCAGTCGCAGTGCGAGGCCCAGGGCGGCAACAACTGCCGTGGCAGGGCCATCGATGCCGTCTGTGGACAGCAGTAGATTGCTCCGGCGAACATCCGGCGGTGCCGTTGACAGGGGCGAAATTTGTGGGAGAAGAGGAGGGGTGTGGAAATCTCAAGAAAAGCGATGGATGGACTGGGAGCGTGTGTGAACGGCCAAGTTAGTACGAAGTGGCACTCTTTGGGGGGAAGGGGGAGTGGGGGGGGGTCTCCTCGAACCCCAGTAACCTAGGCGCTGAGGATTAGAAAAATGTAATAGTAGTCAATTACGAAGTGGCACACTGAGCCAGCCCCCGTGTTCCCGGAATAACTGTCGATGATATCCGCGGAGTGAAGTATTGAACGAGTTTCTGGTGGCAGGGGCTTGGCTTTTGGCATACTAGGTAGAATACCACGGCCGGCTGTGGGAGAGATGAAAGAGTCATACCCCGAGCAGGTATCTTTATGCGCGAGCCCCTGATTACCCGGGGTATTGTAAGCGCACAAGAAAATACGTTTCCCTCGGCATAAGCGAGCCGCAAAGACGTTATTAACCCACCGCTGTGCGCGGATTGTTATCAGTCTTTTTTGTGCTTTTCATTGAGGGGAACAAATAGTCTGTCTCGGGGGCTACACGGGAAAAGGGTATACGGCAAGTCAGCCTTGCTTATGTAGCCACCTTGGTGGTAATTATTAGAGTACGTGCAAGATTAGCAGATCCTGGTCATGATCTACCATGTCTCGTGGCTCATTCATTCCTGATTGCTGTCCATATAATGTACACCTGAACGCCAACGATACGCCTTCATGGGCGAAGTTTCCTTCATCTCGCCACCCTGTCGAGCTAAGCCCAGACCCTCGTCGGTGTAGTATTATGGCGTAAGGTCCCGACAATCTTCCGTCAAGTCTCAAATTCAATTCCGCTGACATGGCACGACCACATGACTTAAGTTTCCACCCGTGTCCCGGACCCGTGATGGGTATTAATTATCACGCCTAAACATAGATAGTATTCGCGCTTTGCTTTACGATAACGCAGGGCTACTGGGCTTAGGAGCCGGGACGAACGCCCTGGTCTTCCGCTCCATGGCCATCTGAGCACCAGCCACGGCGAGGGCGATGAACTCGACGGGGGCGAGGATGACGGCCAGATACAACGCTGTCTTGCTCTGGTTGCACAGGGTACCGAAGTGCGGCTCCATCTTCATGTTGGTATACCCCCACTGGCAGCTCCAGCTCTGCAGCGTGTCGACCGTCGTGGAGACGTTGACGGCGTAGAAGAAGACGATGGCAATCAAGGCGGCGGCGAACCCGACAAAGGGCGCCATGAAGGTCATCGAGGTGTGCACAAGTGCCTGGTTCTGGAGCTGCGACAACATTAGCATGTGGGATTGAAGGCAGAGGTGGGTGCGACTTACCACTCTGGTTTTGGCGAACATGAGAGAGACGAGGTTGGCCAATATCACAATCGAGCTCCCCACAACTAGGGCCACGGTGGGGCGTAGGTCGAACTCATCCGGCCACAGGGCTAGGTTGAAGCCCTTGGACACATGCGTGTTGTTGTACACCATGGTGGCGTTGGCAGCGGTCCCGAGGATGGTGATGCCACTGAGGAGGGCGAGGCCGGTGAGGCCGACACGCACGCTGTCGAGGAGACGGATCGCCCCTTGTTGTTTTTGGTAGAAGTGATCCCGAGGATCAACCTCGAAGTTGGAAGGAGACGCCGGGCCCTTTTGTTCGTGTTCGAAAGACATGGTGACGGAAAAGGGGAGGTAGGATAAATAGAGAGGTGGGAGATGTGTGGGATTAGAAAGGGAGCGTGTCGAACGGAAGTATATACTCGGAGAAAAGAAGAGAGAAGTGAAGAGGAGAGGAGAAGGGAAGAAGAGAAGAAAAGTAAAGAAGAGGAGAAAAGTAAAGAAGAGGAGAAAAGTAAAGAAGAGGAGACAATCTACCAAGGACAGAGGCGAGTGAAGAGAATGGAAGTGGAAGATGGCGAAAAAAGGAAAACAGATGGTGCGTCAAACCGACAGCATGACAGCGGATGGAGGCAATTATGAAGAAAACCAAACACCCTAGCCGCCGGGGGCTATCTAGCTTAGCTGGATGCCATCTCCGAGTTGGCGAGATGAGACAACGTCGTGCTAAATGCATCGTGGGCGACACCTCGGACTGCATACACTATTAGCTCTACGTCGGCTTGCACCAGGCGGTGCGCTTATGCACGAGACTTGCATCGAGAGACCAGTGAGCGGCCCGGAAGCTGGGGTTTAGCGCGAGGTGCCGCGATAAGTCGACGTTATGGAGGTGCAGTGCGGTTGCGCATTGGCCTAGGCCGTACCGCGACGCCCCCGCTCTTGGGGTCGTCACCGGCGCTTAGGCGAAGGGTCTTGTACTAATACCTGCCGCACCCGGAGGGCACCACCAATGAGAGCCCTGCAGTACGCCTATAATACAAACCTTCTAGGTATGTACCTACATATGTACCTACCTCCTATCTGTTATCTGTTATCTGTTAACCCATCAGGTACCTACCTACTGTAGATAGTCTAGACTAGATAATTCGAACCTGTACATATTCCCTTCCGTTTTCAGAGTCAGGAGAAAATCCGACGATGGCCGAGGACATCGGAAGCAGATGGGACATTCCCGAAGGGGAATTCTGCATCTTTGGCACGGTATTAAGTTATTAGCCACCCACGCTCCCTGCTAGCAATCCGTTCTTGCACACACTACTAACCGGGCATGGGCAGGTTTACGCGCACCCTGAAAAGGCCGATGCTCTCGAGGCCGTCTATGCCGAAACGACGCGGCTGGCGCAGTCCGAGCCCGGAATCGTCTACTACTGCCTCGCACGGGACAAGGGCGACCCCAGCATCTTTCACTTCTTCGAGAGGTACAAGGACAGGAAGGCCTTCGACGAGCATAATAGTCAACCTATCATCCAGAAACTATTGAATGAGGACAAGTACATCAAGCATGTCACTGCTCAGTTCATGAAGCCGATTGGATCGGAGTCTGGTTGAAACGATGGGCTGTGTTATAGATATACATACTATTATTTCCCCAAGAACCGATAGGCTTTTCTAAATTTATAACAATAACACCACACATATATGTAATTGATAGCTAGCGAGCACGACCGATCGCACTCAATTGCTTTTCTTTGCTTCATTCATTATTCCGAAGGCAGAACAACAACAGCCGCTTCGCGAACTATTAAACTCGTTCATCCAGTGCGGGTCGCGTAATGAGTATGAAAAGGGTTTACCATGGCCCCGGAGGCAAACGTGGCTGCTCCCTTGGATCCGAGTTTGGCGACGATGCCGGGATACCCTCGTCGGCTTGATGCTCGTTGCCCGACTCCGTATGATATGTATACCGTATGTACGTATGGACGGCAGTTGGAGTTCTTGGACCTGATAAACAAAACCCCATGGGCCTGTTCCCACCTTTCGTTCCGTCTACTACTACCACCTACCAGGTTACCGGGACCAGCCGAACAACCAGCTATAGAACAAGCCACTGGACTACATCACCAACCCGCGTCAGCCCGCTTAGCTCCTGCCTACCGGGCATGGCAAGTCACAGACGTCGGCGACAGACCGAGCGGGCCTGCGCTATCTCGCGGTAAACGAGATCCTAACCCATGCCTCGCAGCGGCGCGCGAGCACAATCACCCCCTTCACCACGGCGACACCGCAGCGCGTGACGGAGCGGCTCGTGCGCGACGTCCAGCCGAGATTCAGCGACCTAGCGCAGCTCACATTCGTCTGCGACGACCGCAACTCGATGTACAGCGCCGACGCGGTGTTCGTGGAGCCAGAGCCGCGGAACCGGCTGTTCGAGAGGCGGGCGAGAGGCGCGATCGACGTCCTCGTGGCGCGGCATCCGTCCTCCGCGGCGCCGCCGTGGAAGATCGCCGTCATCGCCGCCGGGCCACGCCGGTCTGCCTACGGCCAGGAGAGACTAGGTATAGGGAACGGCCGCCGTCGTTCTTCTGACCGCGCCAGGGACCGAGACGGCTCCGGCTGTCTCGCCAGTGTGCGTGCAATTGCTGTGGCCGTTCGGGACTGGAATCGAGCTTGCAGTCAACGAAACCGAGCTGTACCTTTTTCGACGGGGGTGCGCGGCTTGGAGATGCCAGGATTTGGTATATGTAAAATCCCAGAGAGTGTAATATATCGTTGTGTGAATGGGAGCACCCCAGCTATTGATTTTGAAGAGCGAAAAGGATAATACAAGAACATCAAATATATACACCGCAGAATCAATCTAACAGAGCATGCCGACAAGTCGACCAATGACGATACATTTGCATGCCGTCCACTAGACGTTATATAAACCACTGTATGAATTCAAGAGTGTCGACGAGGTAAAGCCTCGCTAAGATGCTTTTCAATCCATTGCTTGCGAAGGCTCTATGTATACAATGCTACCGGTTGGTATCTATCCTAAACGCCAGGCCAAGCCCTCCCCAACCATGCCCATACTTATGCAAAGTCCTAATTCCTTCCATGTTCCCCTATCGTACACCATCACCCCTTCACATCACTCTTCCCGCGCGCGGTACGGCCGCGCCCAAGACCGATACCCTTCCGGCGACCACGGATAACGGCCTGCAGGGCTCTCCCAACAGACTCCAGGTCGCCGAGAATGGTGATATGTCCGCGGTCCGTGCTGATCCGGCCCCCTTTAACCAGCTCGTACCCCTCCGGCAGCATCGCTTCTTTGGCCAGGACGACGCCGTCGCCGCTCCGGAAGACGAGGTCGTCGTACGCGTCTGTGCACGCGATGGCTTCGCGGGAAGACACGTGCGCAGCCCAGACCGTGGGCGTGTCCTTGCCGTAGATGATGGCGAGCGGCGGGTATGAGTTCGTCTGTGTGTGCTGCGGGCGGTGGCAGGTCTCGGCGCGAAACCGCTTGATCTCCGCTAGGGTCCGTGTTAGATAGGCCAAGTTTCGATCGCGCTGCCCCGAGGCCGCATGTTGCTGCTGTTGTTGTGCGCTGCTGCTCTCGCTGGACAACGTTCCTATCTGTGGTGCCAGCGTGCGGTCGTGGCTCACTTCTAGCCGCCTAGTCGCTTCTGCTATCATGTTGCGGCTAGTTGCCTGTGGCGGGCGTGTGTCGCCCGCTGCACTGTTTCCCCTGCTTCGCAGCGGCGATGGCAATCGCTCCGACAGCTCTCTTAGAGAGGGCCGGGAGGGACCCCGGGGATTATAGGCAGGTAATGCTAGTTCGACTATTGAAAACGGCAGTTAATATTCGGTACAAACGGTAAATGCCCATGAGGGATCCCAGGGGCTGTGGAATATGCGATTTTAGATGTGTTACGGAGGGAACGAATAAAAGGGATAGAGATACGTACTGCACGGCGACCAAGCATATTTGACCCATTGTTGAGGGTCATAGAAATCTACGGAGTACTCCTCCCCAGTATGCTTGTTTATGAAGCAAAAGCCATCTTCTGGTAGGAACACAAAGGTGGTTCTCAGTGAGAAATTGACCTGTGCTGTCAACACTTTCTCATTGAAGAGAACGGCATCGCCATTCCTTAATGGGCCCACTAGGTGAGTGTTAGCATTCTCGAACCTTTGGTCCAAAGTAGATTAAAATAATGAAGTCCATCATATGTCAGACTGGATCACTCTCCCCCAACTAAGAGGTCCTTATACTCAGTGTAAAATATGGATAATAGACACTTAGCGAAAGCGAGATATGAGTCGCATTACGAGTTTCAAGTACGCCGCTTGGAACCAACAAGGAGGAATAAAGGGACATCACTGCTCTAACAAGTTGAAAAACTGTAGTTACTACTTACAGACGTTGATGCACTTAAATACGAAGAGTTAGTAAAGGGAAGTAAGCAAAGGATGAGGGGATTCTAGAGCATACCTTTTGAGGAGTGCCCGCGTAAATTACGCCTGCAAACAGGTCTGGCCGCTGATTTATAGCGTGACGCGTAATGAGACCACCGAGACTGTGAGCAATAACAGTGGCACCTCTGTCTCGATGATCGTCAAGTCCTTGGTTCGAAGGTAGGTGACGTAGAAAGTCGACCAGCTTACGGGAGAGTAGATGCGGGCTCAGGCGCCAATCGTAACCATAGTCCCAGACGCGAAGTTTTCCGGTCTTCGCGTTTTCACATTCCCTGAGCTTCCGGATGAGTCGTTTTGACTATACGAGTGGGGGGTTAGTGGACGCCATGAGCAGGACATAACAAGTCAAAGGAAACCATGGGGTGGTGTTGATAGCGAGGCCAAAATCTGCTCGCCAAGGGGGAGGGAAAATCCAAGGTACGCACAATGTCCACAGGTCCTATGTTTTGAAGCATCCCAGAAGAATATATCGTCTCTTCCATTCTCTCCTCATCTTCTGGATCCAAACCAACCTCAAGGTTCACCTTTCTAATGTTGAGTCCAAGTTTCACCGGAACCCAAACTTGCCGTTTTGTTCTTGTGGATCGGAGCACGGATCCCCGATAACCTCCCATGACAACAACATCACCTGTGAGAGACTCGAGGGCGCGATCCAATTCCGAGAGGTTGTTGTCTTTAGCTTCAGAGATTGTCATAGATCGAAATGGTTCGCTCTGTTGCTCTTCCGACGCGTCAAAGCCAAGCAGAGGATGCCTCTTCAATGGAGCCGGTAAAATGTTAGGTAATTGCGGCAATTTGAATGTCGGCCGATCCCAGCTATCCGTGATAGCTTTGAATCTGCTGTTTCTCTGCTCTCGGATATGATTCCATCTACCATCGTCGCCATACGATGAGACTCTAGACAGCGAATGGTAGAGCATTGACTCATCGGACGTTGACCTTCGCATGGCCCGAGGCCGGCTCGATTGAATAGATGACGGCGGGCGCGAATTGGACAAGCCATTCCTTGGATAATTGACTGCATTGGTCATGGCCAACTTGTCTTGGGTTGCTGGATATCCCACAGGTGAGTAGACCGGCTTCGACTCGGCTGAGCCATCGCTTGAAGTCACCAGGCCCTTACCATCAAACTCGGTGGGTTTGGCAAAGGATGGCCCAGAAAAAAAGGAGGGTAGAGATATAGATGGCAAAGCATCACGTAGTCTTTTAAGCGTATCTTGCCCCCCCGAAGACGATCGTTGGTGACGGTTCTGGCCGAAGACAGAGGCCATGGCGGATTTAGAGCTAGATTCATTTTCTATAACCAATTCTTTGGGGCCAGAGACCCATGGCGACGGGAAATTCTTCATGTACGGCAGACTTGATGGTAGTTGGCCGAGAGTAAATCCTCTCTGCTGACGTGCCCGATGCGAGGGGACCGGAGCAACAGCTTCTAAACCCGGTGGTGACGGCGACGGAGGCATATGGGAGCTTGGCTCGGCAGTCGGCGTACTCTCAATGACACTGAATAGCCCGCCTCCTGGCAGCTGATCCATCGCGGCAGCCTTTTCGGCGGCAGGGGTCTTGGGCAAGGCTAGTCTGGTCGCTATGGGACTAAGAGCTGGTTGGATGAGGGATTGGACGTCATCCTGATCGATCTCAAGAGGCTCCTCACTATCGTCGGACGGGAGGACGTCCTCATCAGAAATAGTTGGTGTCAGCATGTCTGCTGGGGGTATTGGGGCTGTTGGCGGTGGCACAGCGACAGAGCCCGTGAATACGATTGCGGCTACCATGGTGTCCAGCCCGACAAAGACAAAGCCATCAAGGGTTGATGATCAATCTCGGCAACGGCAACACGCAAATGTACTCGGCTGAAGTGCGACGATAGCACGACATCGAATGCGTGTTACGTTTCCGGGGTAGGCACCTCGGTGCCTTTTATTCACACCTGGGGGCCGGATCAGCCGGGGTAGGTGAACTACTGCACAGTACAACACAGCACACCATATGCCGAGATGGACGTTCAATTGTGGCAAGGCGAGAGGGAAGAGATGGACGGCGAATGAGCTAGCCAGCCAAACGAATATTCCTTATCATGCTACTGATATTAGTGAGAGAAGAAAACCAATTGAGTCTGGGTGGGCGGTCCACTTACACGGTAGTGTAGTGTAGGTAAAGGAAGGTACTTGTTGTAGGTAGGCTGGTAATCCAAGGGTGTGCGGTCTTAATGCTGAATGGTGTTTGTTGTTAGTGTAGGCAATTGTTTATCTCGTGAATGAAGGACGGTGGCACTCCATGGCGACCTTGAGTGAACAAAGGAGGGATGTAACGGTAGGTGCAGTCTTCTTTGTTTCTCGTTCAAGGCATGGAATTTTCGTATTGCGCCTTTCCGCCCTTGCTGCTGCTGTTGTTGTTGTGCATTGCTTACAGATGTAGTGTGTTGGTGAGGTACCTTAGGCAGTAAGATATGTAAGATATTGTACTGTGCCGTAGTAAAATAGATAGCGGCGGGCACAGCCACGTCCATAGTCCACCCTCCGCTCCGACCCATTCATTCATTCGATCGCAACAGGTCGGGTCCTTGGAATATGGAATACGCGCAGCAATACGGTGAGACCCCCCTGCCGCCCTACCATTTATCCATTATCTAATATCCATTATCTCACAGTGTCGTGGGGGGCGTCCATCTGAAGAGCTTGCCTGCTGTCAAGCGTGAAGTGTTGATCAATCATTGGTAGGAATCCGCAGCCTGCATGAGCCCGACATGACTCGGAATGCGTGCGAGTGAGCGAGACCATCGAGGTTGCGACCGGCCGACTTTACGCGGGACGGTTTATCGTAGTGCTTTTGACGTCATGGTTACCAATTCGGTATAATTCATTTACACGTTGCCACTAACGCCCTTCACCAGTCAGGACCAGTACCTACCTTAGGTACCTACCTACATGTAGTAGGCACTGTACCTACATGTAGGCAGTACCAGGCAGGACCCAGGTACCGATGACTAAACTTTCCAGGCATGATGGCTGCAAAGTACAGAGGTTACTATCCTACAGAGGTGGTCTACATAGCAGTATATATATATATATATAGGTAGTATATAAGTAGGTAAGAACATGTCTTGTCCTACAGGTCTGGCGTTGAGAGTCTCTTATCCATGAGACTCATTGACCATAGTGAATACTTCTCAATTGAGATGCGATTATGAGAAACTTCAACTTGTTACACTTGCTGAGATACCAATCCTTCAGTGTTCCTCATATGGCCTCTGAAATAAATGTGCAGGGTTATCGTTGCGCCCCGAGCCTCGTGGAAGTAGCTCCATGTGATACATCCAAGACTTTAATAGTCAATCCCCAAACTCGAGTCAATCTCCTTGATCTTCTCGATGGATCGCTTGTACCCGGTCTGCGACTCTAATCGTGCGATATAAGCAAATAGTTTGGGGTAGACTGTCTTGGGTCCACCGGCTGGCCATGAGCCGTATTCCTCAAGCTAGATTCCAAATAGTTAATAACTGTCTCCCATCACCTGACGCGATGCCGGAGCACTTACCCTATCCTTGACAGAGACCAGACCAAAACTAATCAGCACATCGGCCGCCGTGAGGTTCTTGCCGCATAGGAAGTCGGAGGTCTCAAGTTGCTTCTCGAAGAAGGCAAGCTGGCCTTTTAGATTGGGCACGACGAAGGAGGAGAGGACTTGATTTGCCACCATGCCCGTGATGGGGCGGATGAAGAAGGGAACCTTGTTGCTCTTCAACATGCCGAGCACCACGGCCATCATCAGCGTCGACATGAACGATCCCTCGACGAAGTGCAGTAGATACTGCCAGCGCAGCCACTCCTCCGTCTCGCCGCCGACCTTGCCCTCCTGCCCGTCCCTCCAGCGCTTCGGCATCATGGTGGTCTCATGACCGAAGTGCTCGCTAAGGTACTGTGCGATGAAGCCGCTCTCGGCCAGGACGATGGGTTCCGAGGGCCCCGGAGGCGTGACGGACACCAACGGGGATTTTCCAAGTGGGTGGATCTTCTTCAACGCGGGCGGCGCGAGCATGTCGCTGCCGCGACGGAATGTCTCGATCTCATAGTCGATCTTGAGTTCTTCGAGCAGCCAGAGGATATTCTGCGCACGAGACTTCTCAAGCCTACGGCGCGAATTAGTTGACAATGTAGAGATCAGGGTTCGGGGTTCGGGGTTCGGGGCACGAGAAAACGCTTACCAATACAGCTTGACCTTGGCGTTTTCTCCTGCCATCTTGTTTCGACTATACTGTATTAAGCAAGAAATGTTGTAACAATTATGGGCAGAGTTGGAGTTCTATGCAAAGGTTGGGATTTGAATGACCTTAAATAATACTTGACCAACAACTAGGCTAACATGCTAATTATAGCCTCTTCTTGCTTACAATTATGAAGTGTACAGTATAGCTACCTACACACCTAGGTATGTAGACCAGTATGAGGAGGCTGTATCTCAGTGGATAAAAGTACCAACAGTATTCAGTAGCCAGGTGCGGATATCTGAGGCTTGGGAAAAAGACGTGGCGCAGCATAAGCTTCAAGCCACATCCAACAACGTCCAATCCCATGTCTCGAGGTCCAGAGCTCAATTAAACATTGACGAACGAACGTTCCGCAACTCGAACCGCCAACAACAACCCACCTCGAACCACCAACCACAACCGACAAAGCACAGCACAACACAGCACAGCAAAGCACAGCACAGCACAGAATAGCAGCGCAGCGCCGTGCCAACTTCCGTCAAGATGGCCGGCCTACAACATTACCGTACGTGCCCCGCGAGCAACGACCCGCATTGACTGACGCACGCACCCTCGGCGCGCAGCAAGAGCAGACGAACAAGTAGTCATGTTGCTAACATTGTGTCGTCACAGGCATGGCCATGGACCCGGCCATTCAAAAGCTAGGAAGTACGTGTGGCACCCTCCACTCCGTCGCGAAAGCGACAACACATCCACGCCTCAAGTCGAACCCGCGAGGGAAAACGGACAATCCCCGCTAACCCGCCTAACCAAACCAACAGGCATGACCACGAACCGGCACAAGTACTTCCGCTGGACCAACAGGACAGCCGGCCTCACCTTCGCCTACGCCGTTGTTGTGCCGCTCATTGTTGGTGTCATTGCCTACCAGACAGATGTAAGAACAGCTCTGCTCAATCGCGAATCCTCCGACCCCGTCCTCCCTTTCTTTCTTTTTTCTATCTTTTCAACATCCGAGCTGACGTTTGTTCTCTGTTATTTTCAGGGAAAATACGATTTCCGAGCCAAGAGGAAAGGGGACTTGATATTGGAGTATTAGAGAAGGACGGAGGGGGAAAGGAGAGCAAACAAGCCATGACCGAGAGAGAAAGAGCGACAAATGTTACTCGTTCCCCTTTGTACATAAACAGCGAACAAAACTCGATCAGATTCATCCTATCAGCCACCTTTGCACAGCATCTATCTGGGCTGGCTCACGAGGGAATAAAAATGAACGAAAAAAAAGAAACATAACAACGCCCTATTTTGTTGTATTACTACTGTCAAGTTTTGAGATGTTGTATCAACAGGTGACACTCGATCTGTGTACAACTGCTACCTCCATCAACGACTACGATTCAGGTATCTCATGACGGAATGCAAGACCTACCTGCCAGTCTAGCTCGAAACCATCTGTGATAACCGAGGGGCCTCTCGCTCCGATATTTCATTTCATATCATTTCATTCCCTCTTTCCCATCGGATTTCTATCTATAATCTCGCGAGTACGAGACTGACTCTATGCTGTCGACGCAACAGTACCATTCTCCTACCCACCTTTTTGTGCCTTCCCGTGCCTAGCCCAGCCAGTGTTCATCAAGCCATCCATGGTAGGTGCTTGACTTTGATTCTGGACTCCATATTTCTTCGTTGTCTCGCAGTCATGTAGTCACGACTTCCCTCCATCCGCGCCGATGGTCGGAGAACCTAGTAATCGAGCGCCGAACAGGCGACAAGCGATCTTGCGCTAGATCCGTCTCCTCCGATTATGTTACATAACCATAGCCTCGAGATGAGTGCTGGGGATATCGATAATCGATAGACAGGATAAATACCACTCTTCAGCAAATATATCCCATCGGGCCTCGTCCATTGTTTTTTTTTTTTTTTTCAGAACCTGCCTCTATTCCTTACAGGTCGTCCGCCAGGGGGCATATCCGGCAACTGCTCTCCCCTCCTCCACTCGCCTGAGGGCACACTGCTCCGGGCGCCACGGGTGGTGAAGTGTTCGTAGCCACCTCTCCCAACGGCTCCTCGGCCGCGGGCATTGCGCGGGAAGGGGACGTCGCGATCGCGGGCGGCAGGGCCATTCGGGGCACGTCCGACGGCGAGCCTGGACTCGCCGGCGCCGGTGCCGCGGCCCATGCGGGCGCTCGAGGCCGGGGCCACGGAGCCGTCGGGCAGCGGCGGCAGGATGGCGCAGGAAACGTAGTCGCCGACGACGAAGCGCGCGTCGCCCAGCGTCTTGTCCGGGTCTGTGTCGTCGAGGGCCGTCTCGGCGTCGACGTCGTCGGGGTCGAGGCCGCGCCCGCCGTCGCCGATCACCACGCTGCCCAGCTCCTTCACCGTGTACTTGCCCACCGACGCCGGCCCGCGCGTGTCCTGGAACAGCAGCCGGAAGGCGAGGCGCGTGCCGATGGCCGGGTCGGGGAGGAGACGGCCGTCGGCTGCCGCGATGTGGTGTGCGAGCTCGTCGAGCGTGCAGTCGGGCCAGGTGTGCAAGGTGAGGGATGGCGGCAGAGAGTCGGCTGCGGCAAACTCGTCGGGCCTGTATCTCGTGTATTAGATGCTTGATGCCAGGCGGGAGCCTGAGGCCGCGACTATCTGGAAGGACTTGGGGAGAGCGCGGAAGAAAGCGTACCGGTGAAAGGCGCCTGTCCTGTAGAAGAGCTGTAGCGCAAACGGCGATGTTGCATGGCGATCCATGGCGGCGAAGATAAAGGTTCCCGGGATAGTGGCCGTGGCGACAATGCCCGGCTCAGATCATGATGAGGTGTGGCGTATCCTGGACCAATATCTCCTCCACGATGTCGCCCCTCCTGCAGCGTCAATGGGTTAGAGGATGGGCGTGTGGGCGTGGGGGACTCTCCGCTTGGCTTGACTCGGTTGAGGTTGGTAAATAGAAAAAGACAGGTTGAGTGAGGGTCGTAGTTATCGACCGAGCTACCTTGACTGCTGAAGCTATGGCATGTGTGGGGCACCCACTAAATTCCCTTCCTTAATCTGTACATAGGTACGGAGTACAAAGAGGGATACTGTAAAGCAGCGCACAAGCCAGGCCTGGTATGGTCCAATGTAGTATACTCGGGTCGGATTTTTAAATCAGAAGAACTGCTATCTAAATACAAAACTTAACCCTTTTCAGTAAAGACCCCACCTACGTAGCCTGCCTACACATGCCATAAAAAAACACTACCTATGTATATATATTACTGTTAAATTTAAAAAGTCATTATAACTAGCTATATTAAATAAATTTTCTATTTTTATTTATTTTATATAATATAAAAAAATTTATAAATATAATTTAATATAATAAATAATTAATTAAAATATAATTAATTAAAATTATTTATTTTTAATAATTAAAAGTTTTATATATTTAAATATTATTTTTTAAAGTTAAAATAAATAATTAATTAATTAATAATAATATTATTAATAAATATAAAAACTATATTAGTTAAACTTAAAGATTATATAACTTAAAACTAAAAATTTATAATAAAAATTATATTTTTTAATTTCTAGGATTACTTTAGTGACACTTGGCACGCGAATAAAGGCAAGGCTTCACTAAATGGTGCTGTATTGCGTAAAAAATCTACAGATGAAAAAGGAAGGAAAAAAAGCTAACTAGAACGCGCGGGGCGCGCAGATAATATTGTACAGGTGGGTTGCGTGGCAGGCAGTGTGTGCGGTGGGGCCACG
>MU384037.1:0-68324 GCA_022495065.1 Xylaria telfairii | reverse complement strand
ATCTTTTAATTTATATAATTAATAAAAAGTATTTTATATAATTAATATAAACAAGTTAAAATATTTAATATCTTAAAAAATATTAAAGCTATAAAAACAGGCCTTATACTATTAAATTAAACAAAAAAAGACGAAAATTCCTATATATATATTATTAAAGTTAAGGCTTTTTTAATGAGGTAATACTTAAATACTTATATAAAAGCCATGTTTTTATAAAAAAACCACATGCCTTTATAAAAATTCCTTATTTTATTATCTTTTAATTTATATAATTAATAAAAAGTGTTTTATATAATTAATATAAACAAGTTAAAATATTTAATATTTTAATAAATATTAAAGCTATTAAAACAAGTTATATATTATTAAATAAAGCGAAAAAAAACATAAATTTTTATAAATATATTATTAAAGCTAGGGCTTTTTTAATAAAGCAATATTTAAATGTTTATATAAAAGTTATGTTTTTATAAAAAAACTGCATGTTTTTATAAAAATTCCTTTAAATTAATAATATTTATTTTTAAAATATAAAAAATTTTATATAATTAAATATTTATAATTTTATTTTTATATATAATTATTATAAAAAAATTAAAGTTTTTATTTATATTATTAATTAAAAGTAATTTAAAAAGCTTGGAATAAATATTATTAAGTAAAAGTTTAATATTTATTATTAAACTAATAATAATAAAAGCTATAAAATAGTTTTAAAAGTTTAAGTTTTAATTTAAATTTATAATAATTATTTAATTTTAAATTTAAAAAAATATAAGTTTTAAATTTAATATTTTATTATTAAAATAATTAAAATAGTTTAAATATAACTATTATTTATAACTTTAAGTAATTTATTTATATATAATAAATTTATTATAATTTTTTATAATATTAATTATAAATATAATAGTTAATGCTTAAATTAAAAAAAGTAGTTTTATTATTTTTTTTACGTTTTTATTTTTTTTATTTTTTATTTTTATTTACTAGGTTTACTATGTTATGTATATTTTATAGCTAAAATATATTTTTTTATTTTGTTTTTTTTTATTTAATAGCAATAATAAATAGTTGTTTTATTAATAAATAATATAAAAGCAGTAAACCTAGGATTTTTATTTATTTATATAAATAATAATTTTTATAGTAATAGCTTTTATAGTAGTAATTTTTATAGCAGTAGTTTTTATAGTTATAATCTTTATAATTTTTTGGGCTGTAATTTTTATTAATAGTTTCGGATAATTTATAAACAGGTAGCTTTTATTAATAGTTCTAGTAGTAGGTTATTAAAAAGTGCAACAAACTATTACAAACCTAGTATACAGCAGGTATAGATTTTTGTTGTTATACGAGGGATCTTAAGACTATATAAGGCTAACCTAGATATATATATAGGAGTCTCTTTGTTTCCATGCCTTGTAACACTATGCCAGGTGAAAAGGGAATTAATAGGCAGGTAGTAAGCATCATAGATTGATAGGGACTCGTCCAAATAGTAGGTGCGCGTTTAGATTATACTAGAAAGCACGAATAGTAACATCTCGAAGTCACATTTGTCTTGCCAGAATAATGTCCGGAGCAACAGTACCCCTTCCCTCAGAGTACTCGCCGGAAGGTACCACTTTAGAATAAAGTTCACTCTTGTATGCTATCACCCTCCTATAGTATGCTCATATTGTAGACGGCTGTTGCGGTGTTCAGCAATACTTTATCACCGTATCTCCAACCAGCTCATATTTGGTCTATTCCCAATATTCTGCTTCCGTCACTAATATCACAAGGCGGCATCGCCTGCGGCAATCAATTGACCAATATCTCGGAATAATACAATTAATCCTGTAAAAATGAAGCTTCTTCAGTTCGCTCTCGCTGTCACGGCGATCCCCGCGACCTATGCAGACTTCTGGATGGTGTACCAGCACCGGCATGCACAAATTGGTCGAAGCGAAGGCAACGCGTACGGCGCCTCATTCGTCAACGAGATGAGGGAGTGGAATTGTGAAAATGATACGTTCACACATCGCATATTCCCAGATCGACGGAATGTAAGCGGCGACAGTTACGGTGTCCAGTTCGAACCGTGGAACCCTCAACCTGGACCGCTCTGGCATGACCCTTTGTGGGATGTCAAGTTGAATCTGGACGACAGTCCGATCGGACGGCAAAGTAAGTAAATAAATTTTCACAAACAGGCCGTTGGTCAAGTAGGAATATGCTAGCGGGCTCCGAGTCATCGTCGCTGACTGGTGAATTATTACTAGCTATCTCCATCGACAGCAATTATGCCATGATAGACGCCAACAATCGCACGTCCGGGCAGTGCTACGTAAACCGGTCCGTCATCATCGGCCTGGGCTGCTGGTTCCAGCATTCTGATCCGAGTATTATAGAGGTTGAGGTCAGCATCAATGGATCCTCGATGTTCTTCTACGAGTCGGATATCAAAGTGAGCGAGGACATCCACAGCTGGAAAGACATGTTGGGAGGGCCTTTTTCGCCGCTTCCCCCAACGCCGATCCAGTTAATTCCACCCAAAACCCAGTGATGGATGGGGTAAGCTCTGCGAGCCTTTTGTATATGAAGGTGTTATGCTAAGCAAGTATCATTAGTGATTGAGGGAGTGTCTGTATAACCTTGGGGCTTTTAGAACTGGCAATTCGTTATTAAGAATAACGATTCATAAGAATGGACTTTCTAGTTACTGCGAGCATCTTTTCATTTTGTCTCGAACGAATGCTTAAAAATGGAAGAAGTTCTTACTGATACAATGACGTACCCGTATTGAATGAGAGCTACCTTCGGTAGGTACTAAGGGGGAAGCAGACCTTCTTGCTTATACTACATTCGGACTCGCTCCACACTATATCTTCCCATCTACAAAAAGGGTTACGTTTCTCGTTCTACCGCTACTCTTATAACAAGGTACAATCTACTACATCTGCGTATAAGAAGACGTAAACTAACTGGGTACTGTTACATGTCAGGGTGGGAATTATGTTGTATTGGGTTAAAGAGCCAAGCTATCTAGCTAGTTTGTCCTGTATCATTTATCACTACAGTCACGTGAGCGACCCACAGTACCTAGTGTTAGCTGGGGGCGTAATGTCCATTCTAGTACATATTCATTGTGGGGCTTGATTCATTAGTGCCAAGCTAAGTTGATTGGGTTGAACCCATTAACGAACAAACAGTAAGTAAGTCTTAAGAAATGAAGGAAAAAAAAGCAAAAAATAGCAGATCAGATTTGGGGTGAACCGGGATCGAACCGGTGACCTTCAGATCAACTTGAATGAAGTATAACTTCAGTCTGACGCGCTCCCAACTACGCTACCGCCCCTTGTGAGATCTCGAGATGTTATTGTCAGGTGGGAGTGACATCAAGTAGCAGGCAGAGTTGAGGGAAGGTGCGACGGACACAGTGTATATGACGAACCCGCACGGGTCCTTCCTTTCTGTCAATTATCCCCATTCCTTTTACAACCCACAAATCCAGACTGTGTGGCAGGTACGAAGGACAGTGTATTTAGGCTACTCCGCACAGCACCTGCGAAGTAGATCTCTCCATTCCTTTTACAACCCATAATTCCAGAAGACCACATACAACGATAACAACTGCTGATACAGACCATTACAGAGTGCTAACAATTAACCCTGTCAGCATAGTTCTCTAACATTTACCTGGGATACTACGCTACCGCCCCGATCTTGGATGCCTGAGTCCTAAAGTCGAGTTTTGATATCGCATTTCCCGCATGGAGCAAAGGGAGCTGCCTACTGTACTTAGTTGACGGATGCGGCCTGTGGTCTAAATAATTCAACAACAAATTCTTGTTTGATCTTACTTACGCCTCACTACGGGGCCCTATTGACACTAAACCTATCCCAAAGACAAATCAGAAAAACAATCTACCCCTCCCACACATAATCCTGCCCCACACTCTCGATCTGGTTCCGGAGCGCCCACCCATAATCGCCCGCATTCGGCGTGCGCAGGAGGGTGTGGATGTGGAACTTGGCCGGCTCGGCGTTCGTTAGGAAGACGCCCGAGTGGTGGTCGAACTCGACGATGAGCACGGGGCTCTGGATGCGGTAGTAGAAGGCGTCGTCGTCGCCGTGGCCACCGATCCAGCTGAAGTATGTCTCGTCGAACACGGCCTGGACATCCTGGAGCCGCAGCTCGCGCGCGCGCGTCGGCAGGTACAGGAGGAATTGTTCTACGATCTGCACCACGAGGTCCTGCTGCGCGCGTGTGAAAGAGGACACCGACGCCCCCTCGTACGGCACCACCCGGTTGTCGCGGTATGCGCCGCACAGGTGGCGCTGGTCGTCGTGGTTCCATCTGCCGTGCGGCATGGCGGGGTCTTTGACGAGTTTGTAAACAGTCGCTTTTTCCTGCGATTCGGTATCTAGCGATTGCATGAGCTGTAGTCCTAACCGTTCCTCGACGTCCAGGATCCGTGTCCCTTTATGCGCCCCGCTGTCGATCATGTTCGGCTCGGCGCCCGTGAACCACGGCGATATCACGATTTGCGTCCGGTATAGGAACACGCTGAGGCAGAGGTGGTGCCCGTAGAAGGAGAAGCCCCAGGCCTGCTCTGTCGAGGGCGCCCCGAAGAGCACGAAATTGTAGCTCCCTTCGTTCATCACCCGTGGCGCCTTCACGAGCTCGCCTAGGAAGTGGTTGATGCGCATCGCGCCCATGGCTTTTTCGTAGCCTTCTGGAGACAGAGTCTCTTTTAGTACAGCGAGCACACTGTCGCGCACGGACGCCGGGATCGAGTCTAGACGGATCCCCTTGTCGCTAATCAGAAATTCAGGATTTGACCATGTTCGCCACCCAGGCGAGTCGATGTGCAGCAGCGTTTTGGACGCCTGCTCTGGCGTTAGCTGGTCCACTACGCCTTGCGCCGCCGCGGTTATCCGCGAGATGGGCACGCCTTCGTCCCGGATTTTGAAGAGGTTGGGGCGCACGGTACCTTTGTCATCAGTTAGTTTTGTGACCTTTTCCTATAAACCATCTGTTTTGTCGAGTTTCCGTATAGATAGGAAAATATGAACTGGTAAGTTTGTGTACAAGAAATGTAGAAATAAGATTGACATGCCATCATTTGTGATCCCCTTGAACGGCTCTTGCAGTAGCTTCATCCAGTGCGTGTACAGCCCATACAGCCATGGCGGCGCCTGCTTCTCCTTCAGCTCCCTCGCGTGGCCCTGAGCGTCGTTCTGCGCTATTGCCAAGAATCGCGCGGTGCTGAGGTCCGGGAGGTATTGGCGGAAATCACCGTGTTGTGAGTTTTCATTTGCTGGCGCCGTCATTTTCTTTCTACCTCTGGGCGAATCTGATATTTTTGATTGGATTCGAAGAACTTGTGAGTGTATAAGTATATATGTGAATTGGGATTGGGTAGACTACTTCAAAGTCATCCTTTCACTACGTTGTCCCGGGTTTCTCGCAACTATAAGTTCGAGGTGGGGTGCGGAGGTTGGTGACGAGGACGGGGTACTCAGATGTGGTTCCGGGAACTCGGGTCGCATCGAAATAATGGGGGTTTTCTATGCACCGGAAGCTTAATAGTGTCTTTGCATAGATACTCGTCTGTCGTCTCCGTAATGCCGATATTAATTCTAGCCCCCGGGTTATCTATTTCGACGTCGGCCGTTTCTTAACCTCCTACGAGGCGCCAAGATCGGACCATTCTCAGGGATCAAAGGACGGATGGTGGGGTCACCGGCTGGTCTGACGGACCATGGATGCAACGGCGGCCGAAAGTTCACCCTGGGTGACTTGTACATCAATCTATATAGACAAGGCCAAATCCAACGGATACAAGCTTTAGCTAGAATTCATCTGAGAACGTTGAAAACAATCGCGGTTTATCGCGTATTTTAATGTCTGTCTGCTGTGTAAAGTGTACAGGATCCAGAGCCCGCCCTTTTTATGTACCTCGTTTAGACATGCTCCCTTAGCCCCATGCAAAAGAAAAGAAAGAAAAGACTCCCATGATGACAAGGCGCCCAACTCTCGCTGCCCCTAAAGCCGATTTTGAACCCAAACACTTGGACACCCAATACAGTATTATGCCGAACACTTCGCCTTCCCAGGTGGTCATGTCCCGTAGCATTTGTCTGTCTACAAATACAGGATATAAAAAAGTGGCGCGAGTCCTGGGTGTAGGTAGGACCTAGTAGTATACACGAGAAGTAAGAGAGGAGAGAGAGATGATCGTCGAACCGGAGGCAAAAGACAGTACGACTAGCGGCCCTAACGCTTCCGTGTGTCCTTGCCCTTTTTACTCTTACTCTTCTTTTTGTCTTTAGGTAGCTCAAGCGGTGTTCCCTCAAGTTGTTTGCTCATCGTTGCGAGCAGGTAGTCGTCAACTGTATGCATTCTCTCGCCCCACGCGTTGTTCTCAATCTCCTGGATCACATCATCCGCATCAGCTGACACGGAGAAGAGACCCAGATTTGATCGTCCAATCCCATGACCGTCCTGCGTAGTAGGCGTGCCCTGTCGTGTACTAGAAGCTCCAGATGCGCTTGCCGTTGGTGGTTTCTCAGCAAAGTCTGCCTCGTCTTCTTGAATTTCCTTCTCAGCAATATGCGCGGCAGCAACATCCTCGCGGTCCTCGGCTTGTTCGAGAACCCGACCGACTGTGCGTTGGTCGGCACTTTCTACACCACCGAGAACACGGTCCATCGCATCTCCAACGACATCGGCCTCATCGGTGGCGTGGCTAATAACACTACGTACCGAGAGCTTGTTGAAGTAGTCTGTGGTGAAGCCACCCTCTTGAATCACGATATCATCTAGCATCTGTTTTTGACTCGCTTTCCGGAGAATATTGGCCTCGATGGTATGTTCGCTCACAAGCCGATAAATGTGCACATCTCGGGTTTGGCCGATACGATGGCACCGATCTTGGCACTGTTTGTCCATAGCCGGATTCCAGTCCTGGTCGTAAAAGATGACGGTATCAGCTCCGGTAAGATTGATCCCTAATCCTCCAGACCGAGTTGAGAGAATGAAACAGAGAATGCGAGGATCGTGATTGAACCGATCTGTCAAAATTTGGCGTTGTTCTACTTTGGTTGCCCCATCAAGACGAAGGTACTTGTGGCCGTGAATGTTGAGGAATTGCTCCAATACATCAAGAACTTTGGTCATTTGTGTAAAGATAAGGGCTCTGTGTCCGCCAGCTTGAAGTTTTCGCAATAGCCGATCCAGAACTTGAAGTTTACCACAATCATACTGGAGAAGGCGCTTGTCTGGGAATTGTATGCTTAGCTTCATGCGTGACTCATGCCATGGATCGAGCAGGCGTTCCTTCGGCATAAAAGGAGCGTAGCGAATAGGGGCGGACAACGCAAGGTTCGCATCTTCCAGCAACTCAATTTTGCTGGAACCCAAAACAAACTCGGTAAGATCCCTCGTGACAACTGCCGGGGTAATACAGGCGAATTTGGATATAATGGATTTCATCGAGGTGGCGCGTTGGTCTATGGTGGGTACGATAGATCGGAGGACGGGCGAATCTTCCTCAAACCAGCTCATTATCTTCTGTGGTATCTTAGGCCGAGACTTGAAAGGTTTTTGGTCAAGACCCAACGTCAAGAAGTCAGTCAGCTGTTTGCCATAAACGGGACATTGTTGACGCCGAAACCCATTTACATAGACACAATGCCGCAACTCTTCTAGGCGACCCCATCGTCCTATACTATCAAGATATGTAATGTTTGACTCGACGGTTGAAGGATTGAGGTTCGCCTCGGCAGCCCGGGCACGAATTTCTTGTGTATGTTCAAGCTCCAACAGCGTGCTGTCAAGACTAAGATCAAATACACGATCACACACGGATCTGGATAGACTCTCGCACTGCGCAGGTACGAAGTTGAGGAAGCTTAGGCTGGCAGTAGTATGAGGAGGGTTGGCTAGATACTCCCGACGAAGAAGGGTCTCTGTGGTGGCAAACTCGGCGACGACAGATCTAGGCTGCCGGAAGGACGTCATGATCGGACGCTCGACAAATAAGTCAGGGTGATTGCAGACCTTGCGCAGCTGCATAAGACAGTTGATGACAGATATATAATTTCCCGAAGCCAAGGCTTCTCTTGTGTCAGTCCTAGCGAGGAAGCCATCATACAACTCGCGCTGGCGTCGTGACAACCGACAAAGCTCAACATGCTCGTACTTTGCCGGCATTTGCTTCTCAACGTCCGCCTTGAGCCGCCTTAGTAGATACGGGCGCAATACTTTATGAAGTTTCGCAATGATGGCGCGTGCTTCATCGTCCATTTGTTCCCGGCCGCTCTCTAAGATTTGCGACTCTGGTTTGTGAAACCAGTCTTGAAACTCTGCGAGGTCTGCAAACCCCCCAACGCCATTTTCAGACGGCATCAGAAAGAATAGAAGTGACCAGAGTTCAGTTAAGTTGTTTTGTAATGGTGTTCCTGTCAGCAAAAGCCGTGCTTGAGTATTGAAGCCCAGCAAAGTTTGCCAACGTTTCGACTTGAAATTTTTGATGTTATGTGCCTCATCCAAGATCATGTAGTGCCACTGTCGGCGCTTGAATACTTGTTGATCCTGAAGGACAATCTGGTAAGACGTGATACACACGTTCCATATGTCATCTGTTTTCCACCCCTGACGCTTCCGTTTCCTCTCCTCGATACTGCCGTAGTAGGAAAGAACCTTGAACCCAGGACACCACTTCTTGAACTCCATCTCCCAATTGAGCATGACGCTTGTAGGGACAATGACAAGGTGTGGGCCCCATACTTCATGGTTACAAGCAAGGTGAGCTAATAAAGCAATCGTCTGGATAGTCTTGCCGAGGCCCATTTCATCCGCTAGGATTCCATTTGTCTGGTTTTTGTAGAGGCCCGCAAGCCAATCCAACCCATAATGTTGGTACTCACGTAGAGTCCCTCGCAGGAGAAATGGGACTTCCGTCTTGGGTGATTGAGAAGGAGGTGTGGTAGACCTACTCACACCCGATTTCATGACCGACGAAGCTGTATCCGCGTCAGAGGGTTTAGTTTCGGACGTTCGGGGCGATTGACTACGATCTCGGCTTATAGAATTAGTAATTGCATCCGTTTCTGAAGTTGGTTGCTGTCGATCCGATAGAGTTGGTGCAGCCTCAATGCTAGGAACTGCTGCTACTGCTGACTGGTTTCGTTCGACACCATCTTCTCCTTGGGAAGCGTTTTCTTTAACGTGTTCGATAGTACCGACTATCTCCATTTCAACGTCAAGTTGCTGTGGTGGACAGGGTATGACAGCCGAAGAATCAGGTCGATTACCCATAGAAGGGTTAGAAGGCGAGCTAACGGCACTCTGCGATGGATTCGTCGTCGGTGCCAATAAGTCCTCTTTCGTTGCGGCTATTGTTGACGATTCAACGGCTAGTTCGATTCTACCCTGGTGATTCGGTGTGGGCTGAGCAGGGCTTGTAGTATATTCTGGTTTGGTCGTTTCGTCCGTTGAGGGTTGATTGACATTCCCGCCCGTGACGTTAGATACCAAGTTATTTACTTCTGTTGTGAGGGGATCACGTAGGCCCGGCGGCTCATTCTCCATGGAGGCATTCTCCTTCAACTTCTTCAGCTCCTTCTTGCCGAAAAGCAATCCAAGCAGACCAGCCGGTTCTTCCTCATCGTCCGCGTCATCGGAATCTTCGCCCTCGTCGGCACTACTTTCTTCGGCATCGTCCATACTCTCGTCACTCGAAGTTATGTCATCATCCATGTCCACTGACTCGTCAGTTGTCTCAGCAGGGTCATAGGGTTGCACATCGACCATGTCTCCTTCGCCGTTCCCCTTACTTTCGGGAGCCGGGAGATCTGGCATGTTTGCATATTTTTCTCGCAGTTGATCTTGTGTCAAGCCTTCATCGGATATGGTAGATTTCATGTCTTCATCATCGTCTGACGATGACATGTTATCCTCATTACTTGCCGAGTCGGCGTTAGAATCAGACTCTTTCTCAGAATCAACATCCATCTCATCGCCACCATCGTCGTCTTCGAAGTCTTCAAGATCCTGGTCTTCGTCCTCGCCCTCTTCGTCCGATAAGACGTCGGAGTCGGCATGAGCCCGCCGAGCCTGGAGCTTGAGCTCCGACATACTCACGGCTTGATTCAAGGCGGCCTTTACTCTCTTCTGCTCTGCAGCCTCCCACTCTTCTAATCGTCGCCGATTAATCTCTGTTCTGACGTTGTCCCATGTGCCCGCCAGAGCTTTAACGACGGTCTTATAACACGCAATGCATTCCGCTTGGGCTTCGGCTTCGATTTCCTCAGCCGACTTGGGTTGACGACGGAGCCACTCATCCCTGCAATACTCGGCGGCCTTCTTGGCCGCAGCCTTGTGCTTCTGTTGCTCCATGACCATCAGCTTCCGGAAATTAGCCATCTGCTTGATAAGATGATCCGTATGCGCCCACTGTCGCGCGGGCTCCTCCGCCGGGGCCGGGGCAAAAAGACTCGATCGTCCCTCGCTGAGCAGGCCTCCAGGTTCGACCTCCTTCTCGACCCGTAAGATGACGCGCGCATCCTTCTCGGCCATCTCTTGTGTAAATGGAGGCCCATCGTCTACAGAATCTAGCCAGCCACCATCAATGACGTCGAGTGTTGGCGCGCGTGCAATGTACTCCTCAAATGTCGACGCAACTTTGGGTCGCGGAACTGACTGGCCAGGGAGAACACCCACTTGCGCAGGGTGAACGACAGGGATAGTCGGAGCCTTAACACGTAACCGGATCCGAGTGGTTCTTGACGAGTTTGGGCTCTCGGGCGGCTCGGGAGCTTGAGCTGGCATCTCGATGCTGTTTTTTCGTGTCCTCGAGCTTCGCCGGGTGGGGAGTGCGCGCTTGGGGGATTCTGCGGGAGGGCATGACGGTGTCGAGGTTGTTCCTCTCGTCTTTGGCGACGGCCTTGGAGCACTGGTTATTGGCTTTTTCGAGCTCGACTTCGCCCCCGAGGGGGGCGCCTTGGCGGAAGATGCCCGAGGGGTAGACGCGTTTCTTTGTGTGCCATTGGTGCTTGCTCGACGGTCTCTCGGGGTCGCCTGATTAGGGGAGGACTGCGTTTTGTTCGGCGTTCCATTAAGGGAGCCTCTCGTCATTCGTTTCGTGGTTCGAGGCAACAACTCTACAGGAAGCGCGTTGGTCCGTCCCGATCGCCGTTTCCCGTCCTCTATAAAGGTGGTAGGGCCCTCTGCCTCGATCTTCTTCCAGGGGGGGGACTCGACCTTGGGTCGCCGTATAGGTTTGTGGGGTGTTGTGTCGCGCACACGCCGTCGCTTGGCGGGCGGCTCGTCCTCATGCACGTTGTTGTCGCCGTCGTCGCCGTCCTGGTCGGCAGGGTGCGGGTGTGGGGGCTGGCCAGGACCATCGTCACGGCTGGTTTGGGGGTTTGTGGATGATGTGCCGCCGTCGCCCTGGCTATTTCCATTTTCATGGGTGGCATCCGCGGCAGAGGTGGTGGTGGTGGTAGCAACGGGCTGTGTTGGACTGTCGATGTCGCTGTCGGTGCTGGTGTTGGTGTTCGTGTTGGTGCTGGCGACGGCGTCTGGATGTGTTGGTGCAGCAGCGGACTGGGGCGACGCGGTGCTCGTCATAGCTGTCCGGGGTGTGTGGCGCAACGGGGACACGGAGATCTCGACGGAATAGGCATTTGCTCGGGTAAAAACTACGTCTACAGATAGAGGATTAACAGTAGATTCAGATGCCTGGTTCTGGCCGCGACCAGGCCTCTCTGTCGATGGTTATGATGCAATCTGTTCTGAAAACGCCGTTCCCCGTAGAATGATGATGATTCAAAAATTTCGCCCTGGACCTCCGCCTCGCCGCGCTCTAGCACTACTCATGCTCCCCTACAGGCCACGCCCTAGGCAGGACCTAGGCACCAACCGTGGCCCGTGCTCCGCTGCTAGGCTTACCTAGAGGTCGCTCCCCCCACATTTCTGGCTGACTGCCATTCCCGCCCTGTCCAATCGTCGCCCGCGCTTTGGTCTCGCCTGCGGCTCCAGTTAGTTCAATTCACTCGGCCTCCCCATCGAGCTTGACCACCCGCTAGCATCAATTGACATCACCGCCATCGAGGCAATCGCGCACGCAACAGGCCCACGGTATGTTGAATTGCCATCAGCCAGGCCCCTCCTGCGCCCCTACATGGGCTAACATGCTGTCTTTCTGCTAGATGCTCTACCCACGAGTTGCTAGGGCCTCGGCCCGGCGCGCAGCCTCAATGGCCGCACCACGACGACTGCCCGTTGTTCAGCAACGAACCTTCCTCCCCGAGTCTTCTCTCCCCAGCAGGAAGACCCTCGACGAGAAATTCCCAGACCAGCCCACTCTCACCGACGCTGAAGACCCGAACATGAACGGCGGTTTCATCAACCCCCCAGCCGTCAAGCGACAGTTCCGCGATCCTCACGGGGAATGGTGGGACAAGCAGGAGCGCAGGAACTTCGGCGAGCCCGTACACGAGGACCACGATGTGCTCGGAATGTTCAGCCCCTACGAATACACCTGGGTCAACTCCAGGACAGCATTTGCGCAAATCGGTGCCTTCATTGCGACTTTTGTGGGAGTATGTTGGGTTGTTGGCCGGCTATACCCAGACAAGCCGTCTTACCCCCGAGAATTCGAAGGCGGTCTAGAGCGAGAGCTTGGTGGTGCCGGTGCTCTCAGTGTGAGTTCTTCCCTAGTGTATCTACGTGGATCTCGTCTTGAGCAGCGACACTGACAGTTTGTGAGCAGGCCAGAGCTCCTGGAGACCCAGAGCCATTCCAGGCTGAAGAGGCTGAAGATTAGATCATTTGTACAGAATCCAAAGCAACCATGAATCAAATTCAAATTTACAGAAGAGTGACTAGGCGAGGATAATCATTGATTTGTTCGTCTGACTTGTAAATGAATTGGGACCACCCATGTTGAGCTTCTCAATATACACGTCCCATTTGTTCAAATCGACTAAAACATCTTTCCAGTCAGTTTGTGTGCATTGTTATTGCCCGCTGAGTCCGTAATAAAACAGTTAACAAGATTTAGAACAGAGGCAACTAACCCAAAGCATATCACTCCCGTATCGGAACCTCTGACGGATAGATGGTGGAGCAAGAAGCTACCTAAATGCCGTCAGTAATTAAATCACATATCTAAGAAGATCCTTGTTATCGAGTAACTAGCATCTTTTGGCATTGTAATCAGGCAAGTGGCCAGGATATACCTGTAGTATGCGCGCTGTGTTGTCGTACCCCCGTGAACATGGCGATCTCAAGGTCACGAACCTCTAGCCTAGCCTTAGGTAGTGGTAGCTAAATCACTACAAGACCCGTCCGTTCGGGGGCATGTCGACAACATTATCGACATAGGCCTGGAGCAAGCAGTATCAACTCGAGGGGAAACGCGTCAGACCTTATTCGTCTGGCCATTGCAAGCAAAACATCAACCCTCCCTGTGTTGCGGCTTTCACTCACTGAGATGGTCCAGCTAAGGCTTCCCGTCTCTTGCGATGCTGACTTTCAATATATCTTCCTTTTTATTTTCTCGGGTATTCTTCCATGACCACCTCCCTCGTGTAGGTTAAATACATATACAGGAGTCCCGATACCTTCGAGCAGCCTGTTTCTCAATGGCACCTGCTTTCGTCGCCGTATTCCGACCATCTACATATTTTACATGCGCACGAAAGCGAGCAGGGAAACTTCCCTAAGTACCTAGCAGAATACCTACCTACATAGGCCACATTAACGAATCACATGTGATACCTACAGTAGGTACTGGAGTGAGTGGTGGAGAGGGGCGGGCGCTTCGTAGTGTCAAGGCAGCGGCGAAGAGCTCGAGTAACTTAACTTACCTACCTTAGGTAATTTAACTTTCATGGCACGCAACTTCCCAACCTAGACAGCCCGACCTCGGTACTTCACTTTGTAGTCCCTCTCTCCTCTGGCCTCTCTCCTCTGGCCTCTCGCCCCTCGCCTGCCGTGCAGATACATCGGTTCTCCCATCGTGCCATGTACTACTTACCTAGGCACACACAACAGAGCCACGGACCATTCTCTCCCTCGACCATCCACTTCTTCGCCCCAAATCCCTCTTGCATCAAGTATCGACTCATCTACCGACACATCTCGGTTGACAATACCTCGGCTGCAGGGAATACCAAGTTCTCTACCAGGTATTACTTTGCTTGCCATTCCACCCGCCGCCTTGCTTGTTATGCCATTCCACTGACCACTGTTGCCCGCTGCTCCGTCTTCTTGGCTGAAATACTTAACCTACTTCATCTATCCATCAACCCCCGTAACAATGCGGTTCGAAGAATGGGATGTGCTACTGTTCCCCAAGGACTCCAAGGTCCCCATGAAGGAGTTCAAGACCAATTGTCACGTTGTCCACGACTCAGGTATGCCCCAATACCCCATGCTTCATGCCCGGCCCCATCTCTGTGATAGCCCAACCGTGGCCGTGAATGGATAGGGACAAGGACAACAGAGATAAGGACAACTAGAAGTTGATGTCGGCAGTCTGTGCTGACATATCGGCTGTCCTAGAGTTCGCCTATACTAATGGCTCCTACGGCTTGCCCACCATGACTTGCTTCATGCCTGGTCTGCCGCCAGGCACCTCCTTCAATATATCTCTTCATTCCTGGAAGACACCAGACATCAGTCAATTCACCCGGAACCGCAGCAAGCACACAGAGCTAGTCAAGTTCGAGGCTCGTGTCTTAGTTGATGGCCGCCTCATCGCGTGCGTTTCCCACGCAACTAATCCCAACGTGGGAGGTGGACAGTATCTGACCCTCTCTTCTCGTAGGACATCGTCATTCAATCGCACTGGACCATGGCCGCAACTCATCAATCACAGCTTCGGTGTGAACAACCGACATCGTTATAATACTGGCGCAAATGCTGACTATGCGTCTAGAGTTCACCAAAAACGGTGATCTTGAAGTCCTGAAATTTCCACAGTTCCGTAGTGAGCTACTCCGACAGAGTTACTGGAGCCCTGCAGACGAGGTCGGACGCATCAAGATCATCATCAGTGAGGGTTTCCCACGAGACTCTCTGACGGCTCCCATCGAACGAGTCAAAAACATCGTCGCATTCTCTTTCCAGCACGCCCCGCTTGGTAATATTTTAGTCCGTCTCGTTGAACATCAACCTCGAAGCTAACGGTCACATCTCACAGACATTCTTGAGAGCTCCGGTATTGCCTGGCCGAATCCCGCGATGTGGCGCCGTGGCCCCTTCAACCCTACTATGCCGGTCCCATCCCAGCAACATGAAGATGGCGCTGACGCCCATCTTCACTCACCGCGCCGACGATCTACATGTAGCTTTGTAAAGGGTGTAGCAGGCTCCTCGGCTTATACCCCAGCAAGTACAAATGTATCACAGATTGATGCCAACAATTTCATGGGAAGCATGCCTAACGCCCAAGGTCTCCTGCAGCGTAGTGTGAATGGGCCCCAGCTCGGGTACGTAGATCCTTTCATCCCTAACAAGGCCGACATCTCTTCCTTCTTCGATTGGCCAAACACGTTTGGCGCCGTCGGGCACTCTCAGCCTCCCGACATGGGAAAGGGGAAGCCGTCAAGCCGTAGGGCCAACACCCATAGCAAGATATCCACATCTGACACCAGTATGCCCGACTACAGCTCATCCAACTGTTCGGGTGCTCAGTTAATGACTGATTTCCAACCCATAACTTTTTCTGCTGGTCTTGAAGACCCTGACACCAGCAATCTGGCACCAAAAGCACCAGTAAATACGCCAATAGCTTTGGTTGACGCCAGCTTTGTCGATGAACTTGGAATTGACATCAACAAACTAGGGACTCCAGGGAGTAAGTTCGTGCTTCCCCCTATTCCTAGATTCGCCTGCAGTACACGTCTTGTATTAACAGCCAGCAGACACTCCACCACCTACTGATTTCTTCACCACTGGCACTACCAACTTTTCGGCGGAACTCGCCACGTCTCTTACTCATTCGCTCTTAAACCAACCTCACCCACTCCCAGTCCACGGACCGAACATTGGCATTCCAGCTCCAGAGGTCAAATCGCGAAAAGAAAACCGATTGAATCACGACAGTTCCGGTGAGGGCGCAACAAATCTAGATCATATCGACATGCGTAAAGTGTCGCAGCCAGTTTACGGGCAAGTAGGTAAAACAAGCCGTGATACGAGCAGCACCAGCAACTCGCCCCCGAGCCACGGCACCTTCTCTAGTGTTTTTTCTCAGCGATCGTTCTCTGGAGCAGAATTTGGGAATGATCTAACAAACGCTGGTATTTTATTTACCCATGGTAATGGTGAAGCAAATGCGACCATCGAGGGCCGTGTTGGTAGCGGCTCTGACAAGGGTATCAAGCGTACTCGGCATTTTACCCCAGCCAGTGCCAAGGCAATCGACGACGAAGACGAGCCTCGACGCAACAGCCCTAGAGGTCGAAACGGACAGGGTGGGCAGGTCGCCGAAGCAAACTAATGCGAGCACATGAACATGCCACCCGCTCTCTATTTAAGGGGCGCAAAGACTCAATTTTGGAAGGATCATTGAATATCCCACCCCATTGGACTGACGGCGAGAGATGCATTCGGTAGTAATAATCTAGCTTTTTGGCAGCGGGATCGCGGGGAGGTGAGATACCGCCGAGGCATATACTTTATACCACAACGTTAGAACTAGACCCTCAAGGAGTTATCCTCACTTTTCGAAGTGGTGTTTCACGGAAGATTCTTGTAGCTGGGGTTTGCTCATTTCTCCAGCTGTCGACCGGTTATGGTGGAAGGCGTTTACTGGACATCTTGTAGAATAGCCTCCGGTATACTAGAATTGATGATTCATGCATCAGTACAGCCCTGTCTCTCTGTCGGAGTATACGTGCTGACTGCCATGATAAGTTTAGCAGCAAACTACGCCAAAATTTCTAGTTTTCTTAAAACGTCCCGACAGAGCCAGATTTAAGGGACTTTGTGGGGCATCCGGGACTCTGGCAGCCCGTACGGTAATTGGCTGGCTCTTGCATATCTGACTGGATTTGGTAATGCTCAGACAACATGATCATCAGCTCAAGTCTTGGTCGTGGGGTGTGGTTGACGTCTGCCTTGATTTATTTTATTTTATCTCTGGGTGAATTTCATGATTGACTGGCAGCGTCATGGCTTTGTCCATCTTTTTGAAGGGGGTTTAACCAAGATGAGCCTCGTCCCGTGTCGTCGCACACATGTCCCGCCTCTGAGCTTGTCGTGGTATGATCATCATGACTCGCGACATTCCAATGCAATGGCAATGCAGATCTCGAGCACCGTCCTTGTGTGCTGCGCTGCGGCGGCGGCTGCGCGGACCGAGTTTCTGCATGCGTCTTGTATGTAGGTATGGATGTGGAATCGATCGCCTCCTTGGGTTGGGTATATCTTGAGAATTTCCTAGCTACTATTTGGAGGTTTTCGATTCCTAGACTCTGCTTCGCTCTTTGCCTTCATCTAAGCGTCTGTCCTTTCGTCACGAGTTGATCTCGATACTTCGCAACGCAGGTTCTGGGAACTTGTTGTGTGCCTTCTCTTGTATATCCCTACTTTGGTTTTTACCGCACCTATTGCTCTATTATTGTAATCTTGCCCATTATTAGCGGTAATAATACCCATCATCACACGCCAAGATGCAGACCAAAGCTTTCCTCGTCGCTCTCTTCGCGGCGGCATCCGCAGCGAGCCTTCATGCGCCGCGCCAGCAGAACAATAATAACGGCAATAACAACAGTAACGGCAACAACAACAACAACGTCAACGCTGCCGCCGCAGACTTCGGCACCTGCACGCCCACGATGGACTTCCAGCTGGGCCGCGCCGGCCGCAAGCCGGACGAGGGCACCTTCCTCCCCACCGACGCCGTCGTCGCGCAGGGCCAGCAGGACGCCCTCAACCCTAGCATCATCATGAACCGCATCTGCGACCAGCTGACGAATGTCTGCGACGCTAACGATGCTGCTGTTGCGGCCTGCGAGGCCGCGCAGGCTTCGACTGAGGCCCTGGGGACTAAGGATGCGTCTACTGCTGATGCGTTTAATGCTGCGCTTGGGTTTTAGAGTTGGAATGCCTCTCTGGGGACGGTTTTTTGGTGAAGGGGAAAGGGGGGAGGTTGGGGTTGTTATATTAGGGAGTAGTGAATTGAAATGGTTGGTTTTATGAATCGGTCGAATATGAGATGAGATTCCGTGTTGTGTCTGTCGGTGATAATCATGGTCTTCTCCTTGCTCGATGTGTTTCCCATGATATAATTTGACGTTGAAGTCTACCACGAAGATGATTACCTACCTTGTTAAGTTCTCCATATAAGTGAGCTTAATAGAACAACTAGATCTGGCTTCATCATCGCTGAGGGGCAGTGTCCTCATTACATACCCCGACCTTGGAACAGTTTCGGGGACGGGAATATGAGGTATTCGGCTCTTCTTGTTCTTTCGGCTCTCCACCTTTCTAGTGGGCTACTTTCCAGTCCTCTTTCCTTTTCGTCTCTTCGTCGCCCTCATTACTCATCTGATGATGAGCTTTCATCCTCTAACTCTTCCTCCAGGTCTTCATCTGCATGTTCACCGGGCTGACCATCTTTACATTCCTTCACGTCTATTTCTCCACGCTATTTCCTAATCACTGATCGATTCAGCTGGACTATAGACTCCTAGTCGGGATTCTTCTCTTTTTTGTCGGCTTCCGCCTTGGCTTGCTTCGTCACCTGCCTCTCTTCTTCTCTTTTCTTCCTCTCTGGTGTCCTTTTTCTCGGCCCATACCTTAACCCCTATTATGGCAGCATTGGGAAACCTGCGATACTATGGGAAATAACCTTGAACTTGAGCTGGAGTGGAAATCTCCGCCGGAAGCTTCCGACCGTCGGGGTGACCATATGTGACAAGGGCAGAGGTCCTAGCTCTGGGCTTGGGATTAATTCCCTTCATATTCCGAAATGCTCTAATGATTGGCTATGGGGTAGGCTCTCGAGAAGGGAAAGTTTCTAACCTATATATACATAAATGTCTCACTACCCCCGCTCAGTAGGAAAGTAGATCTGTGTAACACCATGACCTAGCGGGTCAACTCAAATCAAACGGAACTTCTTCAATAGGAAAATTCCACGCGATGTCGTTCATGTCGTCAATCTCGCCGGCGTGAGTAAAGGGGCCTTCCCATCCAGAATCTTCAGCGCAGGGGAGCATGCTTTGCCCGTTTGCGTCAATCACGTCCAGCATGTCGAATTGAGGCACTTCATCAGTAGGAAAGCTGAAATTCCCAAAATTCTCGCTTGCATCATCCAGCCCTCTAGCACCGGCTAATGGCCATTCTATACCAGTTGCCGGGTCCCTCAATGACGGCATTGGGTTGTCCAAGCAAACATTGTCTGGTGTATCTGTGCTGGAATCAAAATCAAACAGAGACGATGTCTCAGGTATTGGTTCTCTCGGTCCGCATAATCCTACCATGTCCAGCATGTGATGATCCTCTATGTCTTCATCCACAATATATCCAACAGCTGGCACTTGGCCATCCATTTCTAACGAGCACTGCAATGCAGTCTGTTCAATCACTGTATCCATTTCTGGGAGGTCCTCAATTTCTGGAATGGCCCTGTTGCCTCCTATCTGCCAAAAGGAAGCCGGATAATGGTTTGTTGCTGTCGCAATAGTCATTGCGGGATTGTTGAGAGCCGTGGGAGTGATACAACCTATGGTGTTGTGCCACGTTTGAGACATGTGAACGGTTTCACCGCTCCTCTGCATAGTTAATTCGACTTCCCCGACCTCATCATCAGAGATGTTATCTCCATCGTGGTAAGAATCGTTATGTTCATCGTGTGGGGTACTGCGATCAAGCCATTCTTGAGACCAACCACTGTCCACGTGGCCGTGGTGCTGCATAAGTGGAGGAATGCTTGTTTCGTTATCGTTCCACCGATTCTTGATAACCCAAATATCAGTGTTTTCATCGTACCGGAATTTTGATGGGTCGTTGTGCCACGGGTGTAAATTGAGTGCTCCCCAGTCAGCAAGACAATCGTGAAGCAGCTGGTCATTTTGCCCCCATGATCCGCGTTGCTTCAGATAGTCGGCAACAGCGAAATGACCGTTCATCGTGGCGAAGGCAATAGATCGGACATAATATATCCGCATGCTCTTGTCGATCTGGGCATCATTTTTAAGAAGAAGCTCTGCCATGTCCAGCCTGCCATTATGCGCTGCAGCTTGAAGTGGTGTACAATTGGTGATTCCCAGCAAGCATGGCCTTTGGCCGTATGGGATTATATTTACGTCTGCGCCTGCTTCAATTAGCAGTGTTGCCATCTTCAAATTCCCATTCCCTGCCGCCAAAAAGAGCGCTTTTG
Source organism: Xylaria telfairii (assembly GCA_022495065.1). Classification (NCBI taxonomy): domain Eukaryota; kingdom Fungi; phylum Ascomycota; class Sordariomycetes; order Xylariales; family Xylariaceae; genus Xylaria; species Xylaria telfairii. The sequence goes on along the minus strand of MU384037.1, from coordinate 47,925 downwards.
ATGTTTTCGTTCGTCGGATTGACGGGTTGATGACGTTTATTCGGTTGAGAAGATATTCGACAATTTCTAGGTTGTCACGTCCTGCCGCTAGCTCCAATGCTGTAGATTGATCAGGTCGGGAAGCATTCGGATTAGCCCCAGAATTCACGAGGAAGGAGACTATCTCCATCTGGCCATGATCCGCAGCTACCTCTAGAGGGGAATAGGTATGCGTATAGGGTCCCAAGTTGTCTTCCTTTATGGGGATATCTAACGACTCAATTATTGCTATGGCCTCTTGTATTCGCTTTATTTCTCCGGATATAATGGCGTCGTAAACTACCGCTGCACGGGATGCGAAATCCATTTTCTGCGGGGGGAACTCGGCAAAAAATGCCGCCCGCATCGTGTCCGAGACCCTATGCTTCCCTATTCCGCCGCTCATTGCAATTGCTGCGTCGCCGGCTTGGGGAATATAGCCACGTCGAATCATGGCTTCAAGAATGGAAATATTACCGGAGCAAACTGCTACTGAAAGAGGTCTTGCGCCAATTCCACGGTCATCCGGATACATTTCGCTATGATATGGAAGGAAATGAAGATCGTGGGCAGAATAAAATGACTTAGCCGTGCCTGGGAGAAATGGGCCGCCTAACAACAATAATATGATGTCCCATTGGTTTTCTATTATCGCAAGCACCAAAGAGGAAGCCTCAAAGCTATCAATCTGCGCTGTGTGCCGGTTCTCAGCTAGTAGTTTGAGTATAGAATAGTCTTTCGACTTTAAAGCGACCTCAGTAGCCAAGTAATAAGCCTTAGACGAATAGGTATCGCCCGAAGAGAAGTAGTGCCGAATCAACTTCTCACTCCCGATTCTTATAGCAGCTTCGAATGCAGTCTTGCCAAATGGTCTTTTGTCAGCAGATTTGTTTGTGCCTTTGGAAATGAGGTCTGAAATCAAGTTATCATCATGTGAATCGCCATCTAGAAGATCCAAGTGAGATAGAAGAAGCCTAATTGTGTCGGCGTTCTTACTCTCGTGGCTGAATTGGAGTGGGCGTGACGACACAATCGGCGCTAAAGCCCAAGCCACAAAAGAATCACGAGGATGTTCGTTTGCTTTGAAGCGTATATTGCAATTAGCACCGCGATTTATGAGTTGCCGCAGCAAGTTCGTATTACCATGGAAAGCTGCAACATGTATGGGGTAGAGTGCTGATGTTTGGCTGCCCTCCTCTTTTGCCGTTGGGCCGACGCTGGCGCCCAGGTCCAGCAATGCTTCAGCAATTCTGGTATCCGGATTCCAAGCTGACGCAGCCAATGGCGTGACGTCGTTGGGCCACTGCTCATTGAGATCAATATACGTATCCTCCAATCTCAAGAGTCTCAACGCTGTGTCTGTGTCTCCAGCCAAACAAGACACAAGAAGGAGTCGTTTGATCGTCTGTAGGGAGCTGCGTTTTGGGGCAGAAAGAAGCGGCTGAAGCATTCTTTCGATTATTTCTTGATTTCCCAGAATGATCGCGATATTCCCAGGAGTATATGGAATGTCCAACCGGCCCATTGTCTCGTCACGCCAAGTCTCATGAGCTTCCCAGGACGGCCTTAGGATCTCAGGATAATCAGACAGAATTTCTATCGCTCCTTGCCTAGTCAAGAATTCTGCTAGACGATTTTTCTTGCTAGCAATGGCTAATGCAAACAATAGTGATACCGTTGTGCCGCAGCGGTCATAGTGACGCGGCCTCGCGAAAGAGTCAACTCTAGCGCCATGCGTGACTAGTAATTCTACCAGGTCGATAGAGTCGTCGTATTGACTCGCGAGTTCACTTGCGTATGCGGCAAGTTCCAGGAGACAGTCCTCGCCGTTGTTGACGGTCGCCCCTGCGCGTAACATGATTTTTGCAAGACGAATATCATGTGTAATGGCCGCCTCCTGCAGGCCAGTGCGAGAAAGAAAATACGATTCCCATACGAGACTTATCACTCCTCGTTGGAAAACACGTCGCGCCAGTTGAGGCGGCCAATGAGTGTTTACTAAAAGTTCGGGATTAACGCCGGATTTAAGGAGTTTCTCTACCAAATTATAGTCTTTTTCCCTTATCGCGGACCCATATACGGCTTCCTTGATTGCCCTCGTCGTTGCGCACTTGCCAGAAAATAGGGCTGCTGAAATGCGCGAGTTGCTGCGAGAAACTGCATGAACGAGTTGTAGTATAAACTGATCATGGGCAACTTGGCACTTCTTGTAGAAAATGGTGTCAGTTTTGTTTGAGAGGCGGAAGAAGATCACTTTCAACATTTCCGCTACCAAGCATGGGGGGAATTCGTTCCGCGCAAGCGCGTCTGCTTTTCTCTGCCTGTCGAGTGGGTCTTCGGGAACCTCAGTACAGAGTCTAATTACTGCTTGGTGAAGCTCCAGTGTGTTCTTCATTGCTGAATAAGGCATTTTCACATCGACCTCTTGATATGGTGTAGATGCGTTAAAAAAGGCCCTTAGAAATTCAGTGGGAGAATGTAGTTCTTACAACTAGTTAGTAGGTTTCCAGTTATTGTTTAGGAGTTTAATGACATACCGCGGAGGACTCTGTTTTTGAAGCAAAACCATGGAAGCGAGCTTGGCCATGAAAAATCTGGTTCAAGGATAGGAGGGGTCTGAACATCGATAATCATCCCGTCAGGAATCGTAGGACTTGGCACTAAGCACAAAAGTAAGCGTAGGATCATAAAGCGCCTCCTTTTCGACTTACATCTCTTTCCAAATTTATCCGCGGTAGGAATAGCATTATATCTTTTGATTCCCCTTTGTACCTTGGTGTGAGAAAGGGGAAGACCACAGAGAGTTATTTCTGTTCTCTTCGCGCCCCTTTTCTTGGTTATATGTGCAATGTATTGCCAAGTGTCGTTTCCAATCTTCTTTTGGATATGCCATTCTTTGAATTTCTTGAGGTACGAGTCTTCGCTGTGCACAAGTTAGCACAGTTGAAATGAAAATCTAGGGTAGCCATGCATACCTCCTAGCAAAGTTGTGTTCCTGTCTCATATGCGAGACAACTTGGGCGAGTTGCATACCCTCACGACAATATAGATTCAGGATGGTTTCCCTATGTCGTTCCCAACCGTTTGATGCCATGGCTTAGACTAGTAGGACAAGAAGATCAAAGATTTGAGGAGAATCGCAACGTCCACCCCAGGCTTTTAGGCATGCTGAAATTGCTGACCTTGCATGTCGTCCACCATCCACAGCTGCAGGCATGTAATCCTCTTAGGGTAATATGATTGGTTCTTAACAGAACTATAAAGCCTATGATTGGTTCCTAACAAAACTAGAACGCAGCTTATGATTGGTTCCGAACAGAACTATAATGCAGCATATGATTGGTCGATACCAGAACTTGAAGTGGATATCAAGAACCAATCGAGATGTCCAACACCCTACCAAATTGTCTATCTCGCGCCGTCACTAGAAGCTTTCAAAACTATAACCAATCATGACTTAGGATATCAGCTCTTCGCCCCCGTGTTGGCTAACACCAGAACTGGATATCCACCGCAGTATATTTCGGGGCGGAAGAGAGATGAACTCCAACGATGAGATCACAGTATTTAAGTGCCCCGATTCACCTAGTAACTTTGAAATGGAGAGAATGATATCAAGACACTTCTTCAGTCTAGTCATAGTATCTAAACTCAGTAGACTTTAGTGCACTTCCTTTCTTGTTCCTCACAGTTTGCGACGTCTTATAGCAGCTGGATATCGACAGAATGGACAAAACAGGTTTGTGCTTTTAATAATTAGATTCTACACCCAAACAGTCTAAGATTACTGATCAACTGCCTGACTATAGGACCTTCGACTTCAAGCACCCCACGAGATATGGCTAAACTCAAAGGCCAGTCTAAGAAACTCAAGGGCCAGTCTAAGAAAATCAAGGGCCAGTCTAAGAAACTCCAGGAGAAATCTGGTCAAGAAATCAAGACACAACAAGATGTCGACTTGCTCGGTATTGGGTCTCAATTTGAGAAGTATGTTGAACACTACCCCCCGCCTCCCTCAGCCTGTTATGCTCATGCTAATATAGTAGATATCCCAGGAATAAGGATATCAAGCATTCATCTGGCTCTACACATTAGCCAAAGAGCACCAACCACAACTTGGAGTTAAGATAGCTTTTAGGCGAGTGGGCTCACCGAGCGGGCTTTGTATAATGGAGTATGGTTTTCGACATTACTCGCTGTCACAAGGCATAGAGACAAAGAGACTCCTGTATATGTATCTAGGTTAGCCTCACGTAGCCTTGAGATCCCTCGTGCAACAACAAGAGTCTATTGCCTACCCTATACTGGACCCTGGTTCGTGACGGTCGCTCATGAGGCGAGACATGATGATGATGAGGGATAGCATATTTGGGAATCAGATAATGTAGATCATGACAACAGTCTAGGGCACTACACAATACCAAGCTACTCACTGATAGCCTCCTAAGCTCATAGGTTGTCCCACATAGTGTTACCAAACACTAGTAGGACTATAAACTCATCAAAAGACTCCAGTGACATGGTTAATTCCTTGAAGCGTCCAATTGACTGACGTGAAGCAGACGCGTGTCAATATTCTACTTTAAAGAAAAACGTCCAAAATTTAAAACAGTCCTGTACTAGCGAGGGGGACTTAAGTTATCAGATATCGTGTTGTGTTTTGTTATTCCTCTAGATTTATAGAAATGGTGTTGTTCATATGCTTTTTAAAGTGCTTCTAGGCTATCTTTCTGCTGCTCTTATGAGGTAAAGCCATAAAATACTGATCAGAAGGTACGCGCCCAATATAAACCAAGTATCGTGTTGAAATCAGGGGGCTGGTAAAGCCGGTGGCTGGGTACTTCGCCCCACACACATATGTCCATATATATGGAGGTACTACTCCACATCACTGTACTTAGACTTGTTCCTCAAGGCTTAACGAATACATGATACATCTAACACAGCAGTCTCATAACCTATAATTCAAAATATCGCGTGTAAAAAGATTGTCATGGGCTTCGGGAGCTATTACTGTTGGTTCCTAGCGCGGCGCCCTCGGCGGCACGAGCACAGGATCAGCTAGTAGGCCTATGATGTTCCGCGAAAGGAGTGAAAAAAGGGGGGGTGGCCTAAGTAAAAGCGGCATCGTTCAGGGCAGAAGGAGCAGGCATAACCCAGCTGCTCAAGGTTCCGTTTTCCCCAAAACGGTGCAATAGCAAAATGGAGGCCTGGCGGGTACAAGGTAGGGTGCAAAACCTGCCTGGCCGCCGCACCGCCACGATAAGTCAGCACAGGCTCCCGTATCTAGTTCTTAATATTGCTTCAGTAGATATCCGGTGGCTCCGGGAGAGCACCTTTACGAATATGGATATGCCAAGAGCAGGATAATCAAGAACGTAACGAACGATTGACGTCTAATCTCATCAAGCCAAAGTAATAAAATGTTTTCTTAATTAAACACCAAGAAGAGTAAAACAGATATCTACTTAAGATTGAGAGGTATGGGGTAGCTGCACAGCTGTCTCAGCCGAGAATACAACAACCAGCAGATATAGTTAAACTACAACCTTTACAATCTCCGTCATAGTGATGTTCTGAGGACCAATGTAGGTAGGCGTATACCCTAGGAAGTTGGGTTCAAAGGTGAAGTAGGTCGCCGGGAAATAAACTAATGAGGAAAAAAGCCGTCAACATTGGATCCAAAGTGATAATAAAGCAGGTAATACAACATGCGATAGAACGGTGCAAGGATCCATTTTTTGCAGCTTTTATTCCAAGGATGCAAAATTCCCCATGGAATAAGACAAAAAAGAATTCATATAAAAACGAAACTCGGAATCAAACTTACGGCTACCAGTAAGATTAGTCTTCTCGTCAAGAGCTGAGGTGACAGACAAAGTGAAGCCTCCATCAGTAAATCCTTCATCAGCAACAGTGACAGCGTAGGAGAAGTTCGGGTCCTCGTAGCAAGCCGTTAGGGGAGTGGTCGGAAACACGTCCGTGCCATCGACTGTGTCAGTCGGCCAAATGTTGCCGCAAATAGGCCCTGGTTCGGCGGGACGCGTAGACGAAGTTACTCTGAAGCCGTATCTGTCGTTATAATGATTAGCGCATTGTCCGGATTAAAACAGACATAGATTTTCATGTCATATATACGTGTGGAGGTTTAACATCTTAGAACTGTACTCACCCGCATACATGGCCCACATCTGGCGCGCAGAATCCAGTCAAACCAGAAATGTTGTAGACGAACTTCGATGTGTCATTGATGGCTGCGGCCGAGGCCGTCGCTGCAAAGAGGATGCTGAAAAGAGCGTTGGTTTGCATGATGGCGGATGAGGTATATCACCTCATTAACGGTTTGGACTATTAAGGGTAGCGAAGTCTTCACCGATGAGCTGTCATAGACACCAAGCACTATTTCTAGGAATATTGGGAGGAATTAGGTCTTTATATAGATAATAATAGGCAGTATCCATCCATAAAGGCACCTTTGGTCCACATGCGCCCCTTTCCCCTAGCATTTAACGAAATAATTTTTGGCATACCCATCGCGGTGCCTAGAGATGGTGTTTTACGATGATCCGTTTATGCGATAACTCTAGTGCAGATCACCTCGTGTCCGACTGCATTACTTCCCTTTCAAGACATAAAGACCGACCGAGCTCCGGAATGTCAAGTGAGCGCTAGCAAGGATACGGGCCAATCAGAATTAAATCTAGAGTACAGCAGCTGTACTACATACTGTATATTTCTGCTTGATTGCGCTTATGCTAGATAGGAGCACGATGATAGCAGTTACCAAGTGTCACAGTAAATAGAATATATTTAGTTTATTTATTCGGTGAAGGCAAAAGTGTGTGTGATTATAATGGGTAAAGTAGAGGAAAAAGGGGCAAAAGTATTTGGGTCACCGCCTTATAGTGCACGGTCCCTCTAACCATACAAGTATGACACGGGCCACTTCAGATCCCTATTGTATACACGTATGCGTATAATGACCAGTTGAACTCTTCCATCAATGGGCATATGCCAACAGTTAAACATATCATGCCGCTCATGTTAGCAGGGGCTCTATGGGTCAAAATACTGGGGCGGAAGTTTAGGAGCTTGAGCCGGTCGAAGTAGCGCAGCTGAGTGTTCGTTTTGTCGTTGGATTGGACTAAACGACAGCTGCCACGTGGAATACAGGGTTCTGTCTTCATATGAATGCAGCTCAGGACTGCTGGGTTATAGTTGTGCCCAAGAATCTCTATATAATTGGAGGTACGATCCAAAAGTTGTAGATATCACACGGCCAAGGCCAGGTGCCTACGCCTGCCAGCCTTCTGGCCAGACACACAGCCTCAACTTGAGGGCCTCAGGGAGTCGCAAGCATGGTTCGGCGATTATCACGGGACTCGCAGAAGACTCACAGAGGCTCGTATTACGGACTTGGATCGGAGGCAGCCAACGGAGGGGTAAAGCCGGAGGCCAACGGTACGGGACCCAAGGCGGTCCATAAATACAAGGCGAAGGGCGAGGTTACATCCAAGGATGGATTTGGAAGGCCAAGGACCCTTAAAGAGAATTCTCAGCTGAATACGAACACTGCTCCAAGTCCTTATATGTATTACATAAGCCCTTGTCACAGTAGATGTCTGTTCAAAGTATGCCCCAGCTCTAGCTAGTGCAAGAGGAAGACCGTCGGGCAAGACGTACGACACCAAGTCATAGCAACAAGATTTAAAGGCTGTCATTTAGGTTCCGCATCTTTGACAATTGAATAGTATCGCCAATCCTGACTTGAGATGACTTAGTAGTAATAATGATTGAACTTTGATACAATTCTTGAAAGTACTCTCCGATATCAAACAGCGGTAGGATATGCATTAAATGGTAGCGTGGGGTTGTTATAGTTGTGATAGACCATGAGCTAGACAGCGGTAATCGTTTCATCTAGATTCCCCTGTCTGTATGCCCAGGCCGCCCACTCGGCTAGCTCCGGGGTGCTGCCGTTTCATTTGGTAGGCTATCCTAGCACAGCTTTACTTTAGAGAACTTTCGTCTTTGGTATTTAGCCAGAAGATTGCTGAATATTTGTCTGTGCCGTTTCATATATCGGACGGCTAACTGAGTCTTACCCATTCCCCCAAGGCCGTGGAGGACTACTACGCCCTGGTATAGAAAGCCCCTCTTGAGGTTCGCGTCGGATTTTGAAGCATGAGATGCTACTATCTTGGCATTAACCTAAACCCCTTCTGGTAATTACCCACATATATCTCTTGGCCACCTACAATTCTATATAAGTTGGGCAGATAGAATAGCCTACCTATAATTTGTATAATAAAAATATTGAGGATTCGTGGTTGCTGCCGGGGCAAATCATTATCAACAAGCTAGTTCAAGACTTCCTTGTTGAGCTCGTCCCATCTAGATACCGAGATTGATGATACAAAGAACCTAGCGACGTAGATCAATCCTGAACCACGTTTTAAAGAAACGCGGGAGAATGTTACACCCGGGAACTCTCATTTCCAACATCTCCAGCGCAGTAGTTCCAGTGTATACAGAGAACTGCGAAGGGCCAGAGAGGGCCAGCAAGTTCCTAGGACTTTGTGAAGCCATAATCCAAAGATGGTTTCAAAGCTACGATCGCTCTAGTTCTGAAACCTTCAAAGATGCGGCGAATTTGCGATTCGACCGGCCGGTTTATGGCACCAATTAAAAAGAGTGCGTGTAACTTAGAAGGTGGGAGTTGTCAAGTAGAGAGCTGCTCAGCGCGACGGCGTGTATCTAACCCATTGACCCGACAACCCCTTGCTGGCCGGAACAGCTCTCCCTTCGCCCATGATGTATGCTTGATTAAACAATTCATATCATTTTGAATTTGACACTAAAAAGAGATGGGTGCTAGCAGTATGTAGAAGTGAATGATCGTGATTTAAGGGCACCTAGATAGGTATTATTCAGTCACCATGTCACATACCCATGTACATTCTTATATGCTCATATGATGTCAGACATCTAGGGGGTTAGATACTACAGTACCTATATATATACATATGTACGCGTGTATGAGTACCTACTTACATAAGATACCTACTAAGTACTTACCTAAGGTAAGAAAACAAACCCCTCTTTAAACCAACCCCCCTTTCTTAAAAGAAAAAAATGTCTCCGAACGTTCCATGTTCTTTTCCATGTGCACTCGACCCATGATATTCGATTTTACCGCTCTATTTGATCTAGATATCATACACACCGCAAAATACATAATCTATAATTCAATGTTCAACATACTTATGTCCTTGGTTTTTGGTGCTACTGCGTTGCTGCTGTCGTATTGCTATGCCAAGCTTCGCTACAAGAGATTCAATCAATATGCGTATTTCCCTCAATTGCCGACAACTCTTGTCCAAGGCCACCTTAGAACTATGAACGAGTTCCTCCGTGGGGGAAATCCAAAGGGCCACCCGGGTAGGCTTTACCATCCTTCCTCTCTCATATACTTTCATTCATTTCATTATATTCAGGTATGGGTATGCTATGTATTTAACCATGCTATAATTAGATCTTGCCTTCCAGGCTATTAACGAAGCTCTTGGACGACCACCTTTGATGTTCATGGACCTTCGGCCGTTCGGTCCTGCCATGGTTATTGTTAGAAGCCATGAAATAGCCGAGCAAATCTCCAAAACCTATAAGCAGTTCCCCTATAGTCTCCCTAAGAAACCAGAAGCCTACGACCATATAATACACCTGACTGGCCCGACCTCCATCATAGCCTCGGAGGTACGCCCACGAAGCTCTTTTCAATATTTCCCAGTTGAGCCCAATCGCAATTTCTAATATGTACCTTACAATATGTTAGGGGGAGGAGTGGAAACAGTTGCGTAAACGATTCAACGCTGGCTTTGCACCCCAGCATATAATAACCTTCCTTCCCCATATCCTTGAAAAATCGTTCACTTTTCTCAGCAACCTAGACCACTTTGCAATCACTGGACAGTCATTCCCTCTCGTTGAACATGCTGGAAATCTCACTTTTGATATAATTACCAGCGTTACAATGGATGTCGATTTCGAAGCCCAAAAGATTGGCGAGCCAAGCGAATTCATTAGCACCTATCGCGAGCTATTCGAAACTTACGCAACTGAGAAAATGGAGCTACCCTGGTTCTTCACGCCGCTTACGGAGTGGAAGCGCCGGCGGCTGGCTAAGCGTGTGAGAAAAACACTCGCAGCTATCGTCAAGGACGCATACGCCAATCGAAAACACCAAGGCACTAAATCTCGGAGCATTCTTTCCTTAAGCCTCGACGATAACGCAAGTGTCATATCACGCCGAGCCGTTGATGAAGCTTGTGACCAACTTAGTACATTTCGTGTGTATAAAAACCTCCTGTGCCTGATGCTTTACTCTCCTCGTGTTGTATAATTTAGCAAGTTCCATGATACGGAGCCTAGAAATCTCGACTAACATGTTTTTTTCCACGCAGTCTTCGCGGGGCACGACACAACGAGTGTACTCCTTGGTTGGATGATTTATGAACTTTCGCGCGCCCCAAATGCAATGCAAGCGTTGCGTAATGAACTTGACAACCTCTTCGGCCCAGGTTAGTTGGGTCGCTTCGCCCCCCCCAATATATATATACCAACTTTCATCTTTGAATGGGCAAGTGAGAAAGTATTTACGGAACTTCAGACACAAACCCGTCTATTGTACGGGATAAACTACTCTCGGACAACGGCCACGATCTCCTTAGCCGCATGACCTATACGGGCGCCGCGATCAAGGAAACCCTCCGGCTCTGGCCGCCTGGGGCGACCGCGCGATCGGCAGGGCCAGGAGCTGGAATCAGGGTCCAGACTTCGAGCGGCGAATACAACCTGGAAGGCGTCATGGTCTATAACTGCGAAATCATGATCCAGCGCGACCCGGAGGTATACGGCGACACAGCGAACGACTTTGTGCCCGAGCGTTGGCTGCCAAACGAGACTGGGACCGAAACTAAGCAAATCCCACCCTCGGCCTGGCGCCCCTTTGAAAGGGGACCCCGGAACTGCATCGGCCAGGAGCTGGCCAACCTCGAAGCCCGTGTGGTAGTGGCACTCGTTGCCCGTCATTATGACTTTGTGAAGGTTCGTGTTGTGGAGGTTTCATAAACACCTTCTTCAGTGAAATATCGAGAGGATTTCTCGCTTACATGTTCTTTCTCCATCAGGTCGGTCTTGGCGAGCTTGTAGTAGACGACGCTGGCAAGCCTATTTTAGGCGAGGAAGGTCGCTGTAAGGTAGCTTCGGAGATATACCCGGTAAGTCCACGTGATCTGCTCGACTCGATGTCAATCTTTTTCGCTAACGTGCATCGCTGGAATAGACTCGAAAGGTCACACCTAAGCCAGTTGATGGAATGTTGATGCGAGTGAAATTGCGCCGCCGCGAGACGACCAAGTAAGCTAAGCTAGTACTTGAGCAACTCGAAGCTTTCTCATCTCGGTGAGACCAGGGGATAGGGTTGTTTGCACTGCTCAATCTTGCTGCAGTGCCTGCTGCAATATGATAGGTGGTGTCGGGTCAGACACCGAGTGGTGGCTCCCGTGGGCTGCAGCCCGAGAAATTGCTACGATGGGTAATTGATAAGGTATAATACAGCTTACTGTAGATAACTTGCGCTTATTGGAAAGCTTTGATTGACCTGAGTAAGGCAGAGCTTGAGATGTTCATATCCGGTCGACCACCTGGAACTCCAAAAGTGTCTGCAGCCCTCTGATTGGTCAGTTCACTGATAAAGAATCAACTATAACTCTAAATATAGAGCTGAGTTCATGTAGAGCTGTGGCGTAGATGGTTCACTGTTGGGGCCGGTGGCCCTCGTAGACGTATGCACTCAAGTTTCCGAGAAGCTATCCGTAGCGTGTTGAGTTCCCAGGAGGGAGGGGTGTACTTTCAATATTTGTGACCACTTGCTTGGCCCTACCGGATATTTTATAATCTATAGGTACCCGCTTTCTCCAGAAGAACACGGGCATCGGTAGTGTAGCTACGCTAATCGGTTGCCGTCCACTCCCATTCACTGACCTTCAGTACCTATAGGTTACTTATCTAGTATACTACATATGCGCGGTAAGCTTACAGGGATCTACCCAAGGTAGTACTGTAGGTATATTACTGTACCCCCATTCCTAGATTAGTGTACAAATACGTACCGTGTCGTTTGTCCTCTCAGCTACAACCTCCTCATAAGAGTGAGGTATGCTACCTAGGGAGGTATCTGTTCGGCTAGCCCTATAAGCCCTATATCTGTTTCTCCCTTACCGTGAGTGTTCAATATTGCTGGGTAGCGCAACAAGACAGCCGAATTGGCCCCCTCTTTTATTTACGCGAGTATAATTATGTTCACAAGCTCACGTTTTATCTATACTACCTCACCTACCATACAATACTTCGGTAAGTACCTAGAGACTGACAAGGGGACCCTGCACAGTGGGACCCACTTGGTAGATAAGAGTAGATAAGCCTTGTGGGTCTAAGCCAAGACAGCCATCTGCGGGCCCTGCCGCGTGAATCCACCCCTACTATACTTATGTACTTACTTACCTCATAGCCAAAAGCGAAAGGTCTGATTGGTCAGTTGCAATTATGGAAGTGCACTCCAGCGAAAATAGAGACGGCTTGCGCTGTTCTCGTAAGTTTTCCACTCTTTATCATATACCAGTGACAGAGAATTGTAGGCTGCACTCCATCGCCGGGCATGGCCTTTTTGAAATAACGCGACTGTATGTTGTTCTGGCGAAGATATGTCATGGAACGTAAGCAGCCACTGAACGAATGTGGGCAGCGGTAAGGGCGCTACCGCGTGGTCTCTTTGCATCGAGGGCGCGGTCAGGTTTGAAACTAAATCTGACAAATGCATGGCATCGGAACGTGGATTCCGGTGTGTAGCATTCCAACATACGCTCGTTTTCTTAATCGATAAGTGCTGATAGTATTGGCGTGGGACTTGAGTATAACCTATAGGGCGTCGAATATGTCGGCAATGCTATTCCATTCGATCAACCTTTAATAATACAGCACAACGAAAACGACAGAAGAAAAGGGTCCGTAGTGAGGTTGATAATTCCCATCACAGGAAAACGTACCATTCGGTTTGGAAATAGCGTAAAAGAGTCCTAAAATCATTGAAAACGTTGGCATACTTCCTAAGAGCCCGGTAAATAAGTCCTGCGCTAGCCGCGGCAGCTAGAATAAAGGAACGAGAAGTGTCTTGGTTTGGGTCCGCATCCTTGTCAAGCAACAGCTTGAGGACGTTGCTGTCAGCATGAGGGCTTTTTAAATTGCCGACCAAGCCACCAAGAATTAACGGTGCGCTGATGTTCCACTGTAAAAAGCAGGAATATACTCCGGCGCGCACATCACGACTGAGTTTACCGGTCCCAAGCGCGAGGTCAAATGCAACGTGGGCGGTATCATCGTCGGAGAGATATTGACTCAAGAGCTTAACGACTATAAGGGAATCCGCCGAGACTGCGTGATTGAAAGCAGGGAGATACCAAGTTCTTGCTTAAAAACCCCTTTAGGAATGAGCGCATTTACGACTCCGACGTCGATTCAGGGGCACTATTCAGTGCGAGGGCGGCAGGTGTCATGGTGGTTGTTAGCCAGAGTGAAGTCGGGTCACCAGTAGGTCGCCGTTGGGTAGTAGGTAGGGGTAAGGGTTCAATATTATTGATTCCTGGGTCTCCTTCCTTGAATTGGGGAGCCCTTATGCTTTATATCTAGCTGCGACCCACTTTCGACCCTCTAGCTACCGCAGTGCCTGACAGCAGGCGTGTAATACTGCCTCTCTATATATACGTATAAGCAGGATGTATTCTCAATGCGTATATAAATTTCTCTTCAGTATTTTAACACAACATTTCATACTGCAGCAGCATGCCAGCTAGTCAATGGAGCCATCATATTCCTTACATTCAACACAAGGAAGGGCGCGTAAAATTGGCGCTCTCATATCCAACGCTGTTCAAAGATTCTAGGCAATTTCATGCAACCGTGAGGTCTTTAAGAGGACATGGCACTGTTTAAGAGCTTCATTGGACGGCTTTGTGTTACGTTGACTAGTCACTATAGCTGTTTGAGGTCTCCTTTCTACTCATTAGTTAGGGAGCAAGTGTCTGGGGGGAAAGAAACGGAGTGACACCGCTACTTGCTTTGATTTTGCTACGAAAGACTCGAATACGGTCTTTCCTTTTAGTAGTAGGTCCTTATTAAATGGTCATAGTGGTGCCTGGGTGGCTAGCGAGTAAGGTAGTTCGGGATAGTGACCTAGAATGGCGGCTTTAAACGCCAGCGCCGCCGTTGGTCGTTTTCCAGACAGCTTGCATTGTCTATTTCACCTTAGAACCAGCTAGCCAGCAATACCCGAAGCAAAGCTTAATGTCACTTTTTATTCTATGGAAATAAGTACGAGGGATTTACACCGCCTTCCCAGAAAAGTTCTTTTCCCTTGTACACCCCTCGCCACGCTCCAATAACCCGTGAGTTAGCCAAACGTACTGAGGCGATCGTCACCCAGTAGCATCATCAGCTTCGCCACGCCGACTTGATTGCATCGCCGACACCAAGCCCCCGGCATATTCTCCCAAATGACGCTTCCGGACTCCTTGGGAATTTTGATCTTCTGGTCGCATTTGGCACAGCTAACGTCTATAATAATCCCCTTTCTCTCCAAGCATCCAAAGGATTTAAAGAACGTCGCCTTAAGGATATCGGCGAGGAACCCTGCGAGCTCTGAGTCCGTACATAATGCTTTACCGAGAAATTCCTCGCGGAGAACCACATACCCTGTGAGTTCGATGTAGCGCAGAAGCGTCTTCTTCAGCTCCTCCCGTTTGTCCGAATCGGCGCCGCCGTACACGGTACGCACGGCTCCCAGATAGTGCGGAATGAAGCAGTCGGCGTTCTCTTTGGTATCCTCAAGGCTTTCTAGCCTCAGATCCTCCTGGAAGATGGAGGCTTGATCGAAAATATGCTCCATGAGAACATCGGTCGCGCGCTTGCGAAGCCCGGCCAGCTCGAAGTATTCGCCCAAAGCGAAGAGCTCGAGGCAAGTGCTCATCGCGGTGGAAA
Source organism: Xylaria telfairii (assembly GCA_022495065.1). NCBI lineage: Eukaryota > Fungi > Ascomycota > Sordariomycetes > Xylariales > Xylariaceae > Xylaria > Xylaria telfairii. The sequence goes on along the minus strand of MU384037.1, from coordinate 32,814 downwards.
CATCTTTGAGCAGACCGATAAGATCAACGGGAACTGAAAGCTGGAGTGAGCCGACGTCTTTATGGGATTGAGGGGGGAATGGGGCATAAGCCTGCCTACACTGGCCAGTATATATGAAGTAAATCACCCAGTACATCTTTACTGGATCTTGATCGTCCATTTTTATCGACCGGTACGCCCGTGCTGGATTTTCATCATCGGATTTGAGCGTGGATTTGAGAAACCACTTTGCGAAGAACGGACATCGTGTTGATAGGATGATCTTGTGAACCGGCCAGCTCTGGTCCCCACACTCGACCTTCGTGTCCCAGTATTCCTCGGATAAAAGAAGCCTGAGAGAGCGGTTAGCCATGTCCCCCTAATCTCTCCTCAATAATATAGTGCGTACTTCTTATCGCATGCGGACGCCACGATGTGGTAGTCTAGGGAGGCCATGGTCAAATAGCAAAGGCGTGTATCACTATGTTGTGAGCGGCCGCGAAGGTTGAGATGAGAAGTATGAAAACTAGGATGTTGGTTTGCTGTAGGATGGGTGTCCAGATGGAAATTTCTCCCAGAAAATAAAGAGATAAAGGCATGAATATATACAATCGAGGTAATTACCTAGTGAATATGGCTGCTATGGAAGCACACGCGTTTACCTATTCCTCCGCGCGAGGTGTGAAAAAGCCCCTTGCATCATAATTAACAGGCTGGCTCTCTAATTTTGCAATTCAGCTGGGCAGGAAGAAGTAGCACCGAAACACAGGATCAAGTCATTGCAACGCCTAGCCCTGTCTACTGAACTTGTCTCATTCATTCAAGACACCAGCGTCCATCGCCGTCCAATCGTTTTCTTCTAGTCGTTAAGACTCGCAGTTCAGCTGTTGACTCATAGTGAATAGTAGAAAATTTTACACACAAACATTGAAATGTTCGTATTCTATGACTCACTCATACCATGTTGTCAGAGAAGTAATGTCTTAGATGTATAGAGCGCAAAAGGTCATTGGAAGGATTTAACGGGATTAGATTCATCTAGCTAGGGCTATGTGCAGCGGCCGGTAATGGCCAGGCGGGCGCCCTGCACACGAGGTCCCACGACCCTATCAAACATGTTCCTCAAGGCACAAGGCCTAGCAATCCGTATCGACAAACACCCCCTATGAGGCCTGGGCTCCAGCTTCGAACAAGTTGATGACCCCATCTCCGTTCAGGTCATCCGGGTCGCCTGGGCTAGTAGGCGTACCATTGGGGTTGTTTCGGTCGAATGCGGCCTGCAGCTGCGCGATGGCGTCGTTGGTAGCATCGTTTCCTTGCCCCGACGGAAACAGCGGTAGCCCGTTCAAGTTGCCGTTGTTGGTGTTGCCATTATTTCCGTTATTGCCGGTATTGGTATTGGTGTTGCCATTATTTCCGTTGTTGCCGGTATTGGTATTGGTGTTGCCATTATTCCCATTGCTGTTATTATCTGCCGTGGTGTCGGTTGGATCGGTCTTGCATCGAAGTCCAGTGGCGTCGGCACTGGCCTTGTCGGCCGCGGTCGCGCAATCGATGAAAATGCCAGCAGGAGCAGCAGTGACAGCTCCAGCCAGGAGAGCGGTGAAAAGGATTGAGAACTTCATGTTGAGAGAGCGGACTTGCCGGGATTAAAAGGGGGGAGAATGCAGGTATTATGAAGATATGCCACAGTACGTATAGAAGAACCGTAGATGGTCAAGTGCCCGACTTGATTGCCTTCTACTCTAGATACTGTTGGATAATACTGCGGTTCTGTTCCAGACAGAATATAAGAAAGGAAATTGTGTGGTGATGGTAGAAAAGTAGATCTTCTGATTGTCATAGGACGTGCCTTTTATATATAACGGCGGCTATTATAGAAACCTTACAAGCGAATATAGGCGCATTGAAGCTGTCATCGGTACTATGCGCTGGCGTTAGCGCTGAGCAGGTTCCGACGATTCTAGTACTCGCCTTTGTTTCACCTGGTTTCGATACTTTTGTTGGTCTTGGCTGAAGTACGTAATAAAAAGCCTACATCGTCTATAGAACAAGCGTTGCTTATCCAGTCACAAACGGGGATCCCAGAGCTATATTAGGGTTTGTTATATCTGATCTGTGGTGATCTTGAAACTCTTGGCTTCGGGTTTTACCCGGTCGCTAGCTTACAGGAGATTTTATCTGGACGGCTTATACCAAAGTTTGTCTTTGGGTATAATTGTCACAAGCCGAGTACGCGTATAGTCACTGCAGACGGTCAAGTGCTCGACTTGACAACGTTCTACCTTTTGTAGTGTTACGGTACGGTGCTGCAGTTTATATCGTGACAACAATTACTACGGCTTTGAGCCAATTCGCACAACCTCTGCTTACAAGTTCTCGTCAATTTGTGCAATAGTAATGGTCTACTTTCCTGAACAATAAAAACCATGAGATCGGTAATGTTGTTTTATTAATAATGGAAACACTGTGATTGGATGCAACTGCATGGAAACTTTTGTGAAGCTGTACCCCGAATCGACTCCTGCCCGGGGTACTGAGACGGACCCAAATGCCGCGATCCGTCCTACGAACAGCCTCCTTGGCCCAAGCCAGGGAGATACCAAAGCGGCAACCATTGTCACTCTCACAGTGTGGAACAAATAGGTCCTAGAACAGCAGATGAACGTCGCAGTCAGCCTGGAAATCGAATGGTTCTCCGAATCTCGTGTCGCCTTGCCCAAAAACACTTCTGATGATAAGCGGCTAGCCGAGACCTAGGCCGAAACCGCCAAGGCACCGCAGCAATGCGTCCAGGTGCAGATGCCATAATCTGCGACCAGCACATGCAAAATTTCCAGGTTTTGTACGAACAGTACCAGAGACAAGAATATTACGGTACGCCCATATGACTGGTTGCATATGGTCAAGTCTCCTACTTGACAACGTTCTATCGGCTGATGGTGTTGTGGTATAGAGCTGCATTTCTGTTTCGTCCAGAGAAGAGGTCTACGCTGAGGTCCAGGCCGAGTTCCATGACCGCTTTCTGGGTTTTCAGACTTCAGACCACCCTCAGGAATGCCGCTGTTGTCAGAGACTCGTAAAAGTTCCCCCCGGACGACAAACAGGGCATCGCGACCATTAGGCTCTGTCGTGAATCCTAGTATACAGTAGGCTGTAGACTCTTGTTGTTGCACGAGGGTCTCTGGAACCTACGTGAGGCTATTCTGGCTATGTACAGAAATCCCTTTGTCTCCATGCCTTGTGACAGGCTTGATGGCGAGAACGTGTAATTACGATGTGCTAATGACTTCTACTGCGAGTAGATCTAATATTGAGAAAACAAAACAAAGACAAAGCTAACCTCCTGACACGATATTCTATCTGATTAAGGTAGGTAATGACTTTTCCCCGGGTGGCTTAAAGTCAGGGTCGCGGCCTTAGAAATGGAGATAGGTAGGCCTTACGTATCGAACTCATATAATAATAATAATCACTGATACAACTGGAGTAGCCTTGAAAAAATAGAACACAACAACATATGCCCCGCAAGAAGGACAAACAAACGGGATGGTCTGTGGTTATAAGTGTGTATCCGTCTACAGCACTCCTCCAATCACAAGGCACAGAGACGAAGAGATTTCTGTATATGTAGGTAGGTAAGCCTCATGCAGGTTTGAGAACCTTGTGCAACAACAAGAGTTTATTGCCTTACCGATGGATCTACATAATTAGTATTTAGAAATTAGTATCAATGATATTAGCCGGCCCCCTTCCTCGTTGGCGCGCGGTATGCTCCGGTACGCCACCCATAACTACAAATTTATTTTATTGCATGGTATAATTGCGCAATTCCAAGGTTGTATAGCGACTCACATGTAAAGTCATATAAACTCCATGCCACCCAAGCGTGATTCCATCCTACATATACCTGGGTAGTAAAATCCTTCACTGCTGTCAGGAACTTGAACTAATAATTCTCTTCGAGTCCTAGCCCACCCCTCCTTGGCTGCCTCCGATCAAGGACCTTGTACGAGTCCGGTGATCGCCGCCGACCAATGATCATGACCTCCAGATCTGTATGTCTTGCCGGAGCCGTGTGACAGGCACGGTAAGACTTCTATTGTTGCGCGAAGGATCTATCCAATCCCGGTGATCCAAGCGCCTGCTATTCACCTGAAAGGCGGAATGGTGGCGTGATGGTGGCGTAGCACGACTGACGTGCTTCTTCAGTGGCTAGAGATGAAAGGTGTGACGCGGAGGCAGCTTTAAACCCCATATAGAAAATCAAGCATGGATACAATCAATTACAGGCGCAATCACAGCGGTAGCTACGAGGAGGTTAAATTGTCGTATTGTTACGATGTATAGGTAGAGTACATCGTACCGAGTGTTCAATATTGCATGTTGGACCCTTGGCATGCTTGTCAAGTCTCCAAGTTGGCCGTGCGCAGAGGCGAGAATTAGCTAATCATGCAGATTGGAATTTTCAAAGTGCAAAAGCACAAACAATATTAGTCAAGTGGTGAATTGCTTGCTAGCTACTTGAAAGGTTCAGAGCCCTTTCTCTATTATAGTATGTCATGTAGGTGATATGATGGTCCTCAACCATCACAGTCTGTATAGAACTCAATGCAGAGCACAGTACTCGATGCAGAGCCGTATGTCCCTGTCTACCAACGCCGTCCAATGCAATGCTCTGAAACTGAAACTCGACATTCTATTGCCGTCCAATGCTCTATTTGAGCCCAATTACCATTACCGTTCGTTTCATTACCATCTCATAACCCGCCCAGACTGCCGCGGGGAAAGACAAAGTGGCATGTTTTTGTACAACATGTCCCAACCGTCCCGTTTGATGCCGACATGCCTAAGCAATGCCGGCTTCGATCTTCTTGCCCTTGACACTCTTCCACTCCATGAAGGCCGCACCGATGATAGAGATGGCAGCGAGCGCGGTGGCGACGGTGAACGCCGTGGTCAGGGCATTGTTGTACGAGCTAAGGACACCAGGTATAATCTCGGTCGGTAGCTTCCGCAAGTTGGTTGTGCCAATATTAATGACCTCCTGGGGGTCAACGTCAGGCAAGTTGTGCCTCAGCTGCTCGATAAGCTTATTATTAAACACGTTGTTACCAACCGACACGAACAGGGCGCCACCCAGGGTTTGCATGAAAGCAATCACCGAGGTTCCGACCGGGACGTCTTTAATGTCGAGGACGGTCTGTACCGCGATGAGGGGCTGCTGCAGACTGGCGCCAACCCCGATACCAAATAGTATCTGATAGCCGATCCAAGTTCCCGTGTTAGTGTGAGGCGTCCATGTAGTTAGCAATCCACCACCAATGGCCGCTATGATGGAACCGATAATCATGAAAGGTGTGTAATATCCGAAGGCTGTGATAAGACCACCAGCAACAAGCGAGGCGACGACAACACTGAGCAGCATAGGTAGATTGCGGATGCCCGAGTTGACCGCCGATACACCCTGCACAGACTGGAACCAAATGGGGATGTAGTAAATGAAGAGGAAGAAGGCGGAACCGACGCTAAATGCAAAGAAACTTCCGGCCATGACGGTACGGTTGCGGAAAATGCGAGGGGGCACGGTTGCGTTCTCCTGCTGGCGCCACTGGACAAACAGGAAGACGAGGATCAGGACGCCGAAGACAACGAACAGACCAATAATCCGTCCGTTGTTCCATGGGTAGGTGGTGCCGCCCCATTGGAGAGCGAGCAGGAGGGAGACGATAGCAGGGATGAAGATGAGGGTGCCGATGGGGTCGAAACGCATTAGGCGCTGCATGAAAGGTTCCTCCGCGGCTGCCTTCCTATGGACGGGATCCGGGAAGAAAAATGCAATGACGAGGAGGGTTACGCCACCGATCGGAAGGTTGATGTAAAAACACCAGCGCCATGACTAGAGGTTTGTGTTAGCGTCTGTCACCGTATATAGAGGTTTGCACAGAAGGTAAAAACATACCACTTTATCAGTGAATACACCACCCAGCAAAGGACCAGCAACGGAAGCAACACCGTAAACACCGCCTATGAGACCTCTGTATAATGGGTAAGCACGAGTCTAGAAGGCACCAGTGTAGGAATGGGTGACTTACGTGTATAGTGGTCGAGTGGCCAGGGGGACACTGTGGGCGAGAATTAGAAGCGCGCCGGAGAAAAGGCCGGCGGAACCTAGACCGGCGATGGCTCGGCCGATAATCAGGGTAACTGAATTTTGAGCAACGCCACAGATCAAGCTACCGACTTCGAAGATAAAGATGGCGGTGAGATAGACCCATTTGAGGCTCAGGAAGGTGTAGAACTTTCCAAACAGCAACTGAAGAGCGGCGGTCGTGAGAAGATAGGCTGTTCGTCACGTTAACCATCGAACATGGCGTCCAACCAAGCAGGAGTTGTAGACTTACCACTTCCATACCAACCAACATCCTCAAGACTGTGAAACTGGACGGTGATGGCGGGGATGGCTGTGGCAATGATGGAGTTGCTGTTTTGGTGCAGTTAGTTTTCATGCACTGTCTGTGTGGCTTGATGGATAACAACGGGCCCGGGGGACTCACTCAAGCGCAATAAGGAAAACGCTGAGACACAAAGCGACCGAGATAAGCGTGAGCTTGACGCCGGTGGGGTATTCGGAGCCGTCCTCTCTTGTCTCGGTAGGTTGCAGTTTGTTGCCGTTGTCGGACCGGGCGGTCTGAACCTTGGCTAGATCCTCGACCTTCTCTGGGTATTGTTCAACGGGTGCGCCACCACCTTCGATAAACGAACTGCTCGAGCTGCCGGATCCCTGCTGACCCCGACTCGACACGGCTGACCGGTCCTCCTTCTCGTTCTCGACTGTGCTCGGGGCCAGAGTGGGCTCTCGTGATGAGGTTTGCAGCTGTGCCGCCGCAGAGGGCGGTTGCTCCTCACGTAGCGACATTGAAGCGTGGGATGATGTGAGTTCCAGTGTGTGTTGTAGCATGCACAAGTCTTCCTTTTCTGCTTCCAAGAGTCTACTGCTTGGCTGAATGATGGAGAGGGGATGGAGAGAGAGAGAGAGGAAGAAGATTGTGTGCTTTGTTTACTTTAGGTGCAGTAGGTAATGCTTGATTGAATATGTGCAGGTGGTTGCCTGGGGATGGATTGCACCTACATTAAATAAGTCAGAAACTGCTGGCGGACATGATTACTGGGCTAGACAGGGGGGGCCATGGGAGCCCTACGCAGCCTACGCAGACAAGGAGTCTCGGGTTGGTATAGAAGTCCGCAACAGCGCCATCCAGCCCGTTGCCGGCGGCTCTCATTGGTCAATCGGTCACGACGCCCCTGCCGAACTGGGCTGCCCTTATACCCCCACCCTGTGCACTTATACAACTAGGAACTTCGCTAAATTGGGAAGAATGTCAATTTCTCATTGGCCCGTGCATGACAAAACTGCTGTCTTTGGCCGACAGGAGCTGCACTGAGGCGGATCTCCGCCATAATTCGGGTACAACAAAGATTGAAACTCCACAGCGCATCTACTTAAACTCCGCCCCCATGCCAGTGCCCATGATGCTGTAACACAACCTGAAGCAAATCACTCTGAATCATTAAGCTCTAGCTGCATGCAGCCACCTACGCATAATATCATCATGACCGCATTTGCAAAATACTGTACTGTATGATACATTCTCCACTAGCCTCATCTGTTGGTGCCAAGCGTAGCTAATCAATGACTCACTTGTGCTCACGGATTTTTTGCTGTGCCTCCCCCCCATTGCTGTTGTTCAAGCAGCACTTGCTCAGTCATGACCGACAAAGCTGAGCAGCCACAGCACTTGGTCATGTCTAATGCCAACGGCCAACGTCAAACCTTATGAAGCACGTGCGGGCGTCTCTCTCCAATACTGCAGATACGCAAATACGTGCACCGTTTCCAGAGCACGCTGCCTATGCACAGACACGAAAGTAAATGACTTTGTCTTACCTCCAGTTGCCACCACCGTCTGTTTTGGCGCAACCTGGCACCCACGCGACCTCTTATGACGTCCACGCCATAATTCTCCTTGTATTTCTGCTTCTTTTCCCATCTCTTTTACCACTTCTATTTTGTAGTTTGTCGGAGCCGTTCGGCTAGCGCTTCACTGCATTACCAAGTACATAGGCGACGATCATCAGGCGCATGGGGATATGGAGACGCAGAAAAGTGTTTGCGAGGAGAATGAGCTCAGATGGAAACTTGTCGCAATCGAATGATTGAATGGTTCATGATGGTGCGAAAGTTTCCCGAACAATGGGCGAGTGCACGTTCCAGTGGCTTGGAAATCCACGTGCCAAGCCTACCTTATCCTGGTATGGCATAGTCCCATGGGACGCTAAATTAAGAAAGTCCCCTAACAGAAACGAACCCCTGAACAGACTAGAATCCGAGCTGCATCTTGTCAATTGGCAATGTGACCTGGTCTAGTATATTTGCGTAGAAAACCTATGTAAGCACGGTATCTGTAGAAGGACCGAGCATTGAAAGGACACGTGTAACAACGTTAGATGCAGTGTAATGGGAAGAGCACGGGCAGATGGACAGGATCAAGATAGACCAAATGATGTTATTGAGGTACATAATTACGAAAATAACATTTCCTTTCTGGATGCTGCAAATTAAGGGGGACCCATATCCAATGCGTCTATCATTATCCATGTCTAATAGTATAGTTGTGGGGAGAGACATTTTATCTCCGTACCGGAACTTAAGTAAATACAGTGCAACCTCCGCAGCGTTCTACATGGCTAGGTAGTTTAACAGGTATTAGTATCTACCAAACTAGGTCATCCAAGTAAGCTTTTGTAGATATGTATAAAAAAATATAAGTCGGGCCTCAACAAATCGGTCCAAGGTTAGCTTACGTTATAAGTTATCTCGATTCCCAGTAGCACATCATGTTGACGGAATCGGTGTGGCGGCCTTTATCTCCGCCGATCTACGGTGCCTAGATCCCGACCGAAAGTCGGGCGAAAAGGTCGGGCTCGGTTCCATCAAAGTCCCCGCACTAACACAGGCGAGTCCAATCTTTTTAAAGTCCGCTAGGTAAGGTTACAGCAGAGCCTGGGCTCCATATCTCCGTCCACCCAAACGCCCCACCGCTTTTTTTCGGTGCATCTTCTGCTACATAGTACAGCAAGTACCGGATCTAGATCTACCTAACCTAGTAAAACTGTCCGAGAGTATTATCCGCTTTCTTATGTCATCAGGATAATTCAAAGTTTTATATTCTGTCGTGCTAGGCGTTTATAAGCAACGCGCCTAGATTCTTCTACCCTTTTTCCCACCTACCTGCTCTCCCGCCGGCCTATACTCTCTCGTAGAATGCCGCTAAGGAATCTTTGCACAGGCCTGAAAGATAGCTGGGTTAGCGCCTTGGCCTTCTATGTGATTTTGGTTTCAGGGGACTTTTTAATATCAATAACGTCCCATGTTCCCCTTTCCGACCTACAGTACCTACGGAGTACGCAGTACCATTTGTTGCTGCCTGTTGCTATGATCTCGCTTTTTGGTCGTGTTATGGTTGTTTAGACGGATGGGAATGGGATCAGCTAGGATTACTTTAATTTTTACCGAATAAATTGGGTTCTGATTGGAGAGCTGGGTTCTGATCGGTCCCGAGTATTTGAAGTACAGTAACCTAAGAGGTTGTAAGCGCCGGGCATTCACAATCCTCCCTCGATATGTGCGTAGCAAGGGTATAAGGATAAATACCATAACCCCACAAACGGTGCCTTACCTAACCTCCTAATCCCCGCCATACCATTTGCCAACGCCACAAAGTGGCAGGGCACTGTTGCGGGCGGTGTTATGGCTATGCTCATGTTCAGCTCACGTTCAGCCCTGAGAGTTAGGTAGCCATGCCTATACCCCGCAGGAAAAAGGTAGAACCCAGAGCATTTTCGATTTCTCTGCTTTCGTCTTACTTCCGAGTCCGTATATCGCAAGAACATAATGAGACTCATCAACACGCGATCCCTAGACCTAGAAGAATTCGTTGGGAGAGAGATCCCCGGATATGCCATACTTTCACATACCTGGCAGGATGAAGAGGTCACCTTCAAGGTTTGGCAGAAAAATAGAGGGTCTGCGGTCAAGACCACCGGTTATAATAAGATAGTCGCCGCTTGCCATCAGGCCCGAGAGGACAATCTTGATTATTTGTGGGTAGATACAAACTGTAAGAAACCAGGGAGGCAGGACCAAAAGTAGACAATCTAATGAGGGTACAGGCATCGATAAGAGAAGCAGTGCAGAACTTTCAGAGGCCATCAACTCTATGTATGCGTGGTACCGCAATTCTAAGCGGTGTTATGTTTATTTGGCAGACTTCATTCGAAGCGAGTGTTCCCATCTAAAAGCCACTCCAGACCACACAATATCCCCCTCCCCCTTCGTCGGCATGGAACAGCTGCACCGATCCAAATGGTTTACTCGAGGCTGGACGTTACAGGAGTTGCTTGCGCCCGAAACTGTCATTTTCTTCGATCGAAATTGGCAACAAATCGGCAATAAAAGAACGCCAGCATTCCGTAAAAAAATCTGCGAGATTACCGGAATCGACAATGAATACCTCTCTGAACCATGTCGAATCCCTGCGGCATGCGTGTCGGAAAAGATGTCGTGGCTTTCCCTTCGTACTACAACCAGAGTCGAGGACCTGGCGTATTGTATGTTAGGCATCTTCGAGATTAATATGCCTTTGCTGTACGGGGAAGGGGACCGGGCCTTCTTACGCCTCCAGGAAGAGATCATTCGAATATCGAACGACCAGACAATTTTCTGTTGGCATATGGAGTCTGATCGTGGTAGTGTGCTAGCTCCTCATCCGTCCGCATTTCGGAACGGGGCGCAGTATAAATGGATTCTTAGGTACTCGGATACCGATACAGACTATTCTCTAACAAACAGAGGGCTACTCATTACTTTGCCAGCCATAAGAATCGATAACGTGTATATCCTCGTGCGCCTCATTGGTGTGCAGAAGGATGATGACGCGGTAGTGCTTTTGCTAGAATCATCGGCCCACAAGTTGTATTGTCGCCATCCTTCTTACAGCCCGCGCCAAGTGCCAGAAATAGTGACAAGTCACGGTCAGTAAACATACCTTTTTGCTAAGCGTTCATTAAATCCTCTAGAAGTATAGTCGTATTTAATCATACCATGATCACTAATAGCTGTATAGTATGTCCAAGACTCCAAGTCCTGCTCTTTTGAAGTGGCAATCGCTCTCTAGTCTGCCAAACGATATATGCTAACTCGTCGCAAAATAAGTTCGTTTCTCATCCCTTTCGATTAAATCACCGTGGTATGGAGGGCTGGATTTCATGGACGCGTTTCTTCCCGAATGTTGAACCATCGTTGATTTTATTGGCGGATGAATTCACAAGAATTAAACGCGTTTTCTATAATGAAGGGGAAGGTAACTTCTCTTGCGCCCTGGGGAAACTGGATTCCGGCCACCATGAATTCCTCAACTATACGTTGGATGGGGCTCTTAATTATTTATTTCTCGACGTTTATTCAACACTTAACAATTCGGCATTCCGTATTGCGATAGTTGGTAGGCTTCGCGAAGATCGCACTATAGCATGGCAAGTGCAGAAAGTTCTCCCCCAAGATCCCAATCATGCGGAAGATATTGATGGCGGGGTTAAACTAGAAGCAAACGGCAGGGGAAGTTCTGATTATCATCCCTTGCCTTTGCCTTTCCGTCTTAGTTCAGAGCGATACAACCTTCCTCTCACCGATACGACTGAAGGTGACAGGTTTGCCCTCGCTTGCATATCCGCCGTAAGACTTGGCGACGACCTGCGAATCCGCTTTCTAGGGACTTATGAGTCTAGACTTAGGATTCCTTTGTACTGGGGGACCGGAATTCCTGTCAGGGACCTAGGATCTAATGAATTACATAACACATAAAAGGCTATATAAAGCCCAAGGGCTCCTCAATTCTAGAAGAGAGAACCGGGAATCAATAATATTGAAACCTTACCCATACCTACTACCCTATGGCGACCTACCAGTGACCTGGCTTCACTCTAAATACCAACCGCCATGACAATATTCCCCCGTAGCCTCCGGTACTGGGTCCCGCACATCACGTATATACCATATGAGCGGGAAGCTAGTCCGCGAACTACCCGATCATCCGAAATAGATACATGAAAGTAGAGAGAGAAGAACGCGCGAGATCGGCAATTAGAAGTGAGAATATTCAGACACAAAAAGCCTGTAGAGCGCCCGCCTGGATGAATAGGGGGGCATGACTTTCACGATCGCTTTGAACTTCTAGACTATTACGCAGACAGTTAATTGAAAGCGGGGGGCTGGTAAATCCAGTGGCTGGGTACTTCGCCCCACACACACATATGGAGGTACTTCTCCACAGCACTGTAGTTAAACTTCCAAGGTTGTTCCTTAATGCTTAACAAATACATGATACATCCACCACAGCAGTCTCATAACCTATAATTCAACAGTTAAGTATAGTTTTACTGATATAGTTTAAACACATCTATATTAGAGGTGCTATAACCCTAGATATATTTTGGCCCCCACACTTTATAGTCGAATCAGCTTCCAGACCTTTTACTAAGTATAAGTGTACTGGTTGATAGTGATGTCAGAAACTGTCCAGGTCGTTCCGCCATCAGCAGTGACGAGATTGCCAGAAGCACCATTAAGGGCTAGGGTGTTCTTGTAGTTGGGATTCGGGGCGTTCATCGTGATCTTGGTATCTACATAGTGATGCGTGGGAACGGTTCCGCAGTTGGCCTGCTGACATTCCATGGCTGTTCCCCAACCCAGACCACCGCGGCCGCTGGCTATGCAATAATTAGCATATAGAGAAAAGCCTGCTGCCGCAATGATAGAGAAGACTTACAGGTAGACAGGGTTGAAACTACATTGCCGTTCACGGACACCGTCTGGTCGGTCTTCCCCGTAGATGGGTTGTATTTGTCTTTGTAGAAATTAATTCTGCAATATTATAATTTCAGTTTTTGACTTACAATGATATGTTACTTTGTCTCCTGGGTTCGCCTTGTATACGGCGCCATCTTCTTGATTATCTAGAGGCAGGTGAGCATGGACTACATTGAAGGACCCCTCTGGGGATGACCATACTCTCTAGCGTGCTTGCAGTAACGCACCATTTGACCTCACTCGATACTAGGTTGCATGGGGATCTGCGTAGATACTTCAGCCTCAAAATCGTTGCAGTCGCTGATACGATGAAACCCACCCAATTCCGACTGTGGAAATGGCAAGGCCCTGGACGAGATCGCCATCATCCATCCCCATGCCGGGCCAAAGTCCAAGATTGCCATTATGAGGACTGTTAAGGGCCGGCAGCACAAGTGTAGTAGTCGCATCGATGATGAATGTGCCACTTGCGGTCGGGCCTGTGGAAAAGTAATTGCCGAACGAGAAATATTGACGAGGGACAACCGATGCCGCTGCCACTGGCAGAAGGGGAAGTAAATTGGAACGCATGCTTCTAGAAGGCCGATTCATACAGGTGTTATACCAAGAGCTGAGATAACCAAGAGAGCGACTGATGTTACGCATCTTTATTATTTATATATATTCATATCAGCCCCTGGGAGGCAACATTGGCCTAGAAGGAACCCATGTGCCGGGCATACTTGTCCTTGTTCAAGTCTACAGCACTCCTTCCACCAATGTAAAAATACGCGCTGGGATTCTGGCGGAAAGGACCATAGCGGTGACCATATTTAGTAGGTGCCTAGATGGTCTTAAGATATAGTTCGAGATGGGCAGTTCCTGGTGGGTTGTAAGGAATCCATCTTTTCCACCTATTAAAAAGTATTCATTTACGCGATCTTAAATAGCAAGGGGTAACTACTGTTGCATGGGTGATCGTCGGGTCGCCAAGTTATTGGCGGGGTTTTAACTCCGGCTCATTACCGCCTGTTTGCACTCGGCGCGCTAAGCTCCGTTATACGACCGTAACTGGGAGGAGATCTCGTCTTAACAGATAATAATCGGTATGCCATCACCTCGAGTAGGATAGAGAATCATGCAGGTGAATTTGTAATAAGGACAATCCATTTGACCTTAAACAATAACTGCTTAAGGGATTATAAGGCTAAGACTGAGTTGATACTAGATTTCATAAAGTAGTTATATTTTTTAAAGGAGAAACCCGTTTCCATATGTTGCCATTGACAACCTGTCGCACATCATCACTATTTATAATTTCCCTTGGTTTTACTATAACTAGGATCCGTTTTCTATCGGCGGCAAGTGCATGGATAGCTTCACGAAGCATGGAATCGACATAGGTTTGATAGAAATAGGGTCCCAATGGAAGATTTTAAGGCAGTAAGTGTTCGGTGACTGCCTAGATTGGCTATAACCATTGTTGAGGACCGAATAATTGCTATAATAAAGCGTGATATAGCACCCCGGCATTCCGAACTGGGGAAACATTTGTTCTGTTTTATAACATTGCAATCGCTAGACCCGAAAGTGCCACTGAGGTTCAATACTAGGCTCCCAGTATGGTATTCGATCGCTAGGCTGCTATAAGAGCATCGCCGGGGGTTATGGAGCTCACTAAGACTGAAGCCTACGCGAAAGATACTGTTATAAGCATGATGGTCTTAAAGTCGGGGTCTGATGAGGACTTGCTTGCCTACTAGCAGGCAATATCTGTTCCAGTTGGCATATGACGAGCATGCCCAGGATGGGGAAATTTAGAGATGCGGACGCCGTCGTAGATAACGAGTCCAGGCTTATATGGTTCGAGGTCATTCGTATTGCTGATATGAGCATCGTCCCTGTTCTGCCAAGCTATCATATTCAAGCTGTAGCCTAATTACAACCAAGGGCACAAATCCAGCGACAGAGCACTAGTCCCTAAGAACGAGGCTTGCATCTCTTTGGACAACGCGACTCGAAACGATCGATAGCTTGCCCAAGACGTATTTGAGGATGTTGCCGAGAATTAACGCCACGGTAGTCATTTACGAAACACACAATGAAAAAGGCTCGAATAATAGTTTACGGAGCCATATTGCACTACGTAACGGAGACACTAAGGTTGATGATTAATGAGGTTTCGGTTACTAAACACCACGTCAGGTTTGGTGTTAGTAATCCGGTGAGGGATTAATAGTAGGTCCGATGACGAGGCCAGGTGCAAGGTTTGCATACTGCGTACATGTATCGCAGGGTCACAAGGTAGAAGAGAAATATATTAATTTAGCGTGAAACACGTACAGCATAATATAGGATAGACGACTCGCGAGGGGATCGGCCGCAGCCCGGGCGCCCAGTTTAGTCTATTCCATCGGGCATGGAAAGGTCTTCATCAATTGTCTGCTGAACTCCAAGATATAGTAAAGCGGCTGTGACCACGTGAGTTACTTAGGACATGAAAATCGTCTACTACGGCGCTCTAGCGTATGGTAAGATTACGATTTCGAATTGTGATAAGAAAGCTTCACGCATACGAGGATATCGCAATTGAAACCTGCTGTCTTCCTCGGGCCACTATGAATAATTTAAACTCAAATACAGCAAAGGTGATGAGTTTGTTGGCTAGTAGGCGACTAATCGTAAAGAAACTTTGGGAGATCCAGGTCTCCATCCCCAGATGGTGTTGCTCAACTAGATAACGCCTTTTCCATCAGTGTCGTCCCTATACTGAACCCAAGAGAGTACCATTTTTGGTTCTGAATCCGAAAACCACAACTGCTTTTTATGGTGTCCCTGGTGGTGATGGGTATGCACAGTCAGGACATCTTGAAATTGAATTAATTGTACTGATTCTTATGGTTCTACATCTTGGGTTATGAAAGGAATCCTCATGGATGGTATGGAAGCAGCGGTACGTGGTGACGTATATGACACACATTTCTACCTGAGATGTAAGCTCAAATAATGCATAATTAGATAATTAAAAGTTTCACATACCTTCGAAGTTAGTGTTGCTTGACAAAGTACCTAGTTATGCTGATGTCGTTGGGATGAGATGTGGTTCTGGCGCGTTGAATTGGAGCGAGGAGTCGCGTCAAAGGAAGCATGGAGGGGGTCTCTTTTCACGTATATAAATAATGCTGCGTTGAGTGGGGTCAACAAAGTTTAGTAGATTGTGTACCTAGGTTGAAATCAGGCAATATGGCGCAGCCTGCCGTAGCACAGCTGAGGGTATCAGCTGACTTTCCTGGTACAAGCTCAACTGTTTGTTGTTTTTGTGCGACTAAGTCTTGGAATTCTGGCGTGGTTGGTCGCCTGTTTACAGAGGAAGAAGGAGATTTATTCATTAAGTCCTCTTAATCTGAGGGTGGATGTAGCTAGGTACAGCGGTCCACACGAGTCAAGTGTTATTTTAATTAACTGCCAAATAACTTGACCAATCAAAGTAAAACAACAATTTTAATTTATTTGCTATAGCAAAACAAATATTTTTATTGCTAGCGAATGTTTTTTAAGTTATTTAAGTAAGTGTTTAAGCTTGCTTTCGCTTTACTTTTATACCTTTAATAGAATTACTTAATTTACTTAATTTACTTGTTAATTAACCAACTTAAGTTAAGTAAGCCGACCTTTTAAAATATTTAAACAAGCTGATTTTCGGTTTCAAATTAGTCCAAAAAAAAGGGTTTTTTTTCGTTTTGTTTTGCTTGTGTTAACTGCTAGCTAGGTAGCTTGTTGGATAGAGTTAACTGCACTTGGCCTTAGACTCTTACACTCCTTTCACCTCGTCTGTCAATATTGACTTTGTAGCCTCATTATTTTCTAATTCCTCAAGCTCACGAAACCGATTCAGAGCTACATTCAACTTAGTATACGTCATGTAAAGGTTCTGCTGTGCAGTTACTCACAATTTCTCACAAGGTTGGCCAATGTAGAGGGTGCTTCCTGCCAATGACCCTGCCACTCCGCGCCCTTGAGCTTCTGTACAAAATTGACCTCTAGGATCCCCGCTGTTCCATCCTCACACGTAGCTTCCGTCCGAGTGAAGAGTAAGAAATCCTTTCGACGTAGTTTCATATGCGTTTGCACATAGAAGCCAGCCGACTGGGAAAGTAGGGCCATTGAAAGCGCTTCTCCAATAATAGACCAAGTTGAGAAAAGAGACTCTTCAGAGTGGGAGTGCCCTATACTCTCCATTATCTGCTGTTGCTTGCGTGAGGAGAGAGACACTACTACATGTCTCCAGCATGCAGGATTGGGTAGCGGAATATCTGGGAAAACCAGAAGGACAGGGTGGGAAGCTTCCGGGGAAGAATCCGTGGGTTTCTTTAGGTTCTCTTGCGACATGCTCGTCAGATCTGGCTCTCAGGAGTGTGGAGGAACAAGTCACGGTGGAACCGTACAACCGCAGATGTGACAATATAATGGCTAGAGGCGGTAAGTCCTGGCAATAAGACAGCCGGTGGCACTGCATACATAAGACTTATTCATGGTACGTCATATATTGGCTTTGATAACACAAGTACGTAATCTGGTAATTAGAACAACAAGCCTACATCGGTCCCGTAACTTAGACAAAGGTGCGCACATGCCTTCCCGCATGGTACAGATCTCATGGACATAAATCAGAAAATTAAAAATAACCTGTGGGACAAGGCAGCTGCGGGTATCTTAATGCGCCTTGAACAGATGATGGCCTCATATTGCATGGTATATCCTGCCCAGATTCTCCGAAACTCCGAACAATAGTATAATCCCGAACACCACTTCCCACTCCGGTTACGTGCAATTGTTCACGATCCAAGG
The DNA here is from genome assembly GCA_022495065.1 of Xylaria telfairii. NCBI lineage: Eukaryota > Fungi > Ascomycota > Sordariomycetes > Xylariales > Xylariaceae > Xylaria > Xylaria telfairii. The sequence goes on along the minus strand of MU384037.1, from coordinate 15,080 downwards.
GTGGTCGATAACCCTTTCGAGCGGAAGTCGTTTTGCCGGGTCTAACACTAACAACTAGATGAATTGTTAGCTTGGAGGAAGGGGACGACGGAGGGGCCAAGGAAGAGAGAAATTATATTCCCTCGCTTGATTAGAAGCGTTGAAAATAATTATGGCCATAGGCACGATGGGTCGAGGCTTACCGAGTTAATGAAATCTTTTGCCTCCGACGATATGGACTCCGGTAACGGGTCCGAGTCCAAGTTGCGTATCCTAGTGCAGGCTATGGCGTCCGTTTCACCGACGAATGGTGGTTTACCCACCAAGAATTCGTACGTCAAAACACCGAGAGCCCACAAGTCAATAGCATTAGTATAATGACGGTGACTAGGCGTTACCATCTCGGGCGCCATATACTCGAGGGTGCCGCATTTGGTTTTCCGGCTGTTACTGAAGGAACGGACGGCATAGCCAAAGTCAGCCAACTTCAGCTCGCCATGAAGGCCCACAAGGATGTTCTCGGGCTTAATGTCGCGGTGCATGATGTACTTCTTCTGTAGGTATAATAAGGCGAACGCGACTTGGGCTACGTACTTCGCCGCGCGTCGCTCCGAAAACCATTTCTGCAGTAACAGAGCGTCGAACAGCTCCCCTCCAATGGCATATTCGAGGATGATGACGACACTGTTGGAATCGTGAAACCACCCATAGAAGCCGAGGATTCCTGGGTGTCGGAGTTGGCTGTGAACCTCAATCTCGCGCCTGACATGCTTTTCATTACCCGCACCCTTGATCCTTTCCTTGTCCAATATTTTGAGGGCACATATGAAGCCCGACTCTCGGTGCTTAGCAAGGTATACCTTGCCAAACGAGCCGGAACCCAGCGGCTTGGCAATATCAAACATACCGATGTTTAATGTTGGCTGGGATGGAGCGGGATAAATGGCACTGTCTGCTACATGAACGGATTGTGCGAAGCCGGATGGGGGTGCTGATGGGGCGTAGATTGGGATTTGATTCGGGCGGGCCTGTTCTTGAAGCTGGGAATCGTCGCTGTGGACGGGGGTTGTTCCAGATTCATCGTTTGTATGTGTTGCCATGACTGCGGAAATTGTATCGATATATATGAGAGTATAAGATAGATGGAAATGGAAGTTGTAAAGATGAGAAGAATGTTGGATAGCTGTGAACCTGAGGCTCATCATATCGCAACACGCACCATGTTTATATACACAGATAGAGTTCGGTCATCCCGAACGCTGCTACAGCAACATCAATGCGCAGCAAACGTTATATTATTCAAGGTTGAAGCTAAAATATACTCAAAAACTTTAACACTATTCATGCTTGTTGACTGTGGGATGCCGGCAGGTATCTTCAACTGGTTTGTAAAGCAAAGGCAGCTGCGGCGCTACCACTACCGTGACTAAGAACGCACGTGTATATAAATAACGAAGGACCAGCCTACAAAGGTTATTCAAGACCCTTCGCGCAAGAAGGAAAGTCTTTATTGCTGTCATGTTTGACCCTGAGACGAGATCCTGAAAACCGCTGGCATGTTGTCCTATTTTCACTGGTAAAAGCTTCATAGCATTTATAGTCCCAATGCATTATGTTTTCTGTTAGCTAATAGCTGTCTTAAGGTGCCACTCTCTAAGAAAATAAGTAGAGTTTTATTTATTGGGATATCTATTATGCATGACACATTAATCAAGGCTTTCGAATTTCCTGCTTTTCTGTAGTCTGTGAGCTGCTGTATCTGCCGACTGAGTTGCTGCATATAACTGCAGCTATCCGTTGATATGTAGTAATAGGTGAGACATTTCAAGATCGTTTTCGGCTACCACCATTTCCGTAAATCAAATCCTCCAGGCTGTGTTTATATAACTGCAGCTTGCCGTCGAGGTGCAGTAGTGGATGAGATATTCGAGATCGTTTTCGGCCACCGGTATTTCCCTAAATGAAACCGTCCGGGTTGTGTTTATTGGAAAGCTTAGTTAAGTGCGAGGGAAGGCGGAGCTTGGGAAATCCATATCCGGAACACCCTCAAACTCTAAAAGTGTCTCTAGCCCTCTAATTAGTTAGTTCAGTGTTTGCAACCTACCTAATATATAGTACCATATTACCTTATTAGAAAGCTTTGCTTTCCCAAGCACGTATTGGAAATGACAATTAAGTGTGAGGGAAGGCGGAGCTTGAGAAGTTCATATCCGGAACCCCCTCAAACTCTAAAAGTGTCTGCACCTGGCTTTTTGAGCCTATCTATCTAGCAGCATATCGCTTTATGCGGGTTATCCAGCTAGCAATAAAAGTTTAAATTAAAGTGCTTTGCACTTTGATTTACAGCGTATTTAAAATAGGAGCTTCGTCGGCAAAGCTTTCCATTTTAGGGACAACTAGCTTGGCACTCCACGGTTTATATATATAAAGGCTAGTCAAGGCGCGGGTCTTCCCAGGAAACTTTTCCTCCTCAAGAGCCTTTGACGCCATAGCCAATTATTAGAACATTAAGAATGAAGCTATTCCCAAGTCGAGAGACACTCTGCCCTTGTGACAAATCCTGCGATAGTGCTAAATGGCGTTAGAGCTGTACTTTTGCATTTCAACAAAGCTAACTTCATCTACCTCCTAAACGTGATCTGATCACACAGGCATAGCCTCGAACTACTGCTGGTACTGTTTCCCAAGTTTTCCTTTAACCACCTCTTTGTAGAATCTTAAGCCAATGCGGATGAGTTATTTTCAGGCTGACAACCCTCCGTATTGAAGGATATCCCCGGGGTATTTAGCGATCATAGACGAAGCTTTTATCATTGAGTTTGGAGAACTTTAGCTGGCTATAAGTCGTGTCCCTTCTCAGTCGCATTTTTCAGCTGTGTACAGCAGAGCGAGGCTGCATGCCCTAGCTAGGACGCCACCGGCATCTTGACTATAGCGCGCACTTCCTACCTACCTACTTATCCGAAGACGTGTACCACCACCTAATAACTCTGTGTCACCTCGACAATATTGACTTCATGGCCACGGCAGTAGTCGGGAATATCTCAACATTTGATCCTATCCTTAAGCTCCAAAAAGGAATTAGGCGTAAAATACGTCGAGCATTGTACGCAAAGTTGCCTGCTTTCGGCTTTACTGTTCTAGTAACTGTAGCATGAATGCTGCAACCTTTTCTATGGCCTTTGACACCGTTGATGCATATCCCGGCCGACCCATAACATATATATGAGTTATATTCTCTCCAACATCGCAATGGATATGGATGCCTTTGTCGCCGGCCATCAGAAACCCGGCCTCTTTCCATCTATAGAGCCGACCCTCATCTCCATCTGAGTCATTTTGATCTTCGGACGGTTCAAATCCGATCTTGACATCCTGTCCTGTACCGCCGCGGCGAGTAGCATTCCAGGCGCTCGTTTGGAAGATGGCGGGAATTTCCTCAACCTCACCGGCGGCCATTGATAAGACTCCGCGAAGGGCGTATAGGTAGTTCACATACCCATGGCTTTGAGCGGCCAGTGCCACCGCTTTAGAGTGCAATCTTGCGGCTTCGCGACATAGTGAACGAATATGACCCTGGGTCGATTCACCGTTTCCATTCGCTCCGGTGGCGTCACCACGCAGTCTCGCTGCGGCTGCTTCGACGAATTCGCGCAGCGCTGGTGACACAGTCTGGATCCAGTCAATGCGCCCGCCGATCCCGGCTAGCGATAGAATCTCCCAAGCTGCTCGCACGTAGCCGTCCACTAAGAAAAGTGCGAGAACCACGATGAGCTCTACAGTCGCATTGGGACTGACGCCGCGACCACGTAGAAAAGTGCGACCGAAACTGGAAATCTTCACATGTTCGTGGCCAAGCGTAATATATGGAGACGACTGCAATTTGAAACTAGCTTCAAGGCGCGTGAGATGCTGATGTAATTCTGAACCCGGATTCCAAGTGAATTTTCTGACACGGTAAGACATCGAATAGGCTTCAGACGGTGCAAGTTCGGATGAACCATTCTCACCCGAAGCCATAAGCACTCGGATAAGATGTCGATGTAGAGCTCGCACGTCTAAACCATCAATCTTGGAATGCTCGTGTATACCACCTGACACACCGTTAGCTGTTACAGCAAGCTGTACAGGCTTATCCAACCAACGATTGGAAAATGGATGGCGTGGGCCATTGATAAGGAACTGGGTTAATCTTTCTCCGGATGTACTAGGCAGTTCATCATCTAGGCACACCACGAACGCCGATTTGTCGATTATTGACAGTATAACCGCGTTTCCAGGATCAAGTTCAAGGTTAAGGCGCAACTGAGGTGTCACGATTATTAGTCAACGCCTGGAAACAGCGAGCAGAGAGGAAGAAATGGGGTACATAGGCATAGGGTACCACGCTGAACACTTACTGATGCCCACGAATCACGTTCCATAGCGGTCAATGTACACACTCGTGCTTGATTAGTATCAGATGCCTCGATAATCGTAGTATATGAACTTTCCATCGCCGACAGGCTTAATGGTACGCCTGGCTTACCCAAGTCTAACTGAAAAACATGACCACGGCGCAGGACTGCGACAGTACGATTCGGAGGAAAATACTCCACTTGGTCGACGCTGTTCTCAGGTCGACGGGTGGTATAAAAGAGCCACTTTTGAGTCTCACTTCGTATACCCATTTCGCACACCAATTGAGATGCGAATGTTCCCAATGCTAGGCTCTCAGCGAACTCAATAGTCGCTGCGGTCAACAAAGCAGCACGCATGCTTTGGGAGTGTCTAGGAGTCTCAATTGGGTGGATGATTGAGAAAAGGCTATAGTCCTGGAGAGGTTCTCGCCGCTGAAGATAGATTTGGGTTTCATAGTTCTTAGCGATTATATCATGTCCCAGTTCTTTCAATTGGCACTCCAACTTCGGACCTACACCATGGAGAAACGAAGTAACAGCACGGGAAAGGGCTATTTGGTCAGATTCAGAATCAACTGCATAGCGCGATTCCTGAAATAGCTGGAGGGTGTTGGCAAGTGTAGGCATAAATCGTCCACCGTTCAAATGCAGCCCCGGCTTGCTCTGGTCGGAGAGCTGTTGGTCTACCATTGCCGACTGTTGAGCTTTCGGAGCTGCAGCATTCGCTCGAAATCGGCTGATAACTTTTTCCGCGAGCATACGGATGGTTTGATCCAATATAACCTCGGACGATTGTAGAGGGGCCTCGAATTCTCGCATAATCCAATTGCGGAGTTCTATTGCGATGAGCGAGTCAAGACCAAGTTCAAGTATTGAAAGATTCTCGTGAAGAATGCGAAGAGCGTCAGTAGAAATTAACTGTGTTAATTTATTCGCGATTGAATCCGCAACGAGGTCGAGGAGGATGTTTTGGTCATCCTTGCTTGCGAGCGCTTTGAATGAGAGTGTATCGGGGACCGAGGAAGATGGACCCAACTGGGCTGGATTATAAACGTGTCTGAATAAAGCGGATTCCACGTTTCCATTTCCGCTCGCTTGGGATCCTCGGGAAAGCGACTCCGTACTAAATCCTATCACCATTTGAGCGCTTCGAGTTGGTTCCATCGCAACACCTAACACATGGTCCAGGAAGAGAAGCAATTGGCTCGATGTGATGCTTTGGAGCCCAGCACGACTGAGCCCTCGACGCCGCTGCTCATTGTTTACTGTTACTTCGGCGTTCTCTATCCAACCGATATTGAGGGAAATAAAATGACAGGAGGTATCATTGAGATCATGAGCCATTGCGTCTTGCACAGCATTGCCCGCATTGTAATTTCCTTGGCCACTTGTACCAATGATGTTCGCTGCTGATGAAAGCATTATGAAGAAACACAATTGGGGGGATGCGAATACACTCTTTAGTGCAAGAGTCCCATCGACTTTAATCTGGCTTGCAATGAGGAAATCGTTATATGTCATTAAGTCTAATGTGCGATCCTATGACAGTTAGTAACTTTTGATTTACACTCAGTCCCAGCTGCGCAGATGTTGCAGGTGAATCAACGCGTAGTAGTACACTTACTTGAAGAATAGCGGCTGACTGTATAACTCCACGCACTGATGGCACACCTAGGCGGGCAAGAGTGACAGGAATCTTTCTTAGATCTGGCTCCGAGGTTATGTCACAGCTTAGGCAGTAAAGCTGGCAGCCGGGCCGGATCTTCTCTAACTGGGCTTGCAGGTTACGATGGTCGCAATCCGAAATGGTCCTCCGAGAAAGAGTAACCAAGTGCTTTGCACCACGGCGTGCCATGAGGATTAGGAGCCTCCTACCCAAATCACCAAGACCTCCAGCAACAACGTAAGAAGCGTCTTCACAAGCCCAGCTCTCTCTCCTAGTTGAATCTCGTATGGTGCATGGCGCAGTGGAATCCAGCTCAGAATCCAAAACCATATCATCCTGTACTCCAGTATCCAACAAGTGCACTGCTTCATTAACCTGCGATACGTCCCGTGTAACGAAAGTAAGCCCGCGAGTGGAGAGGTTCTTGATGACAATACTAGCCTTCGCGATAGTATACTCAATGGCATCGGGATTGGAAGTGAAGACTTCCTCTATGTCAAAGGAATGCACTGTCGTATTTCGGGGGATTCTTGATGCCTTCCAAAGACTAATGGCAGATTCCATAACAATAATGTTTCCGAACGGCTTCAGAAGCGACAGTATCTCAAACGGCATCGTAAGGCTACCGGTCTGCACAATGGTGTCCAATTTGAGTTGATCTTTACACTGACTTGTTTGCTTGTATAGAGAAGGTCGAGATATAAGTACTTGCTCAGTCGGCAGACATAGAGCACTTGCCACACTACTTGCTTCGGTGCGATCAGAGACCAAAACAAATACACGTGCCCCAATGGTCTGGGCCACCGCAATAATAGCCCTCCCAGCGATTGTCATAGCTCCACTGACGAGGACTCGTGCAGATGATTTAAGACGCGCTAATTGGTGCAAAGCGTAACATGCACTCAGTACATGTAAAAGGAATGCTGCACCTTGACTGAAGGAAAGAGGTAAAGGTAGATTTATGACGCGCGACTGGCGAACTTGTGGACGGCTAAGCCCCACGGCCGTTCCTATTGCGACGACACGATCATTTGGAGCAAATGTTTTGACAGCGGAGCCAATTCGAGCAACAGTACCTGCATGGACACCAAAGGAAGCAGTCCGACACGCTTTTGTCAACAGGATAGACCGGGTTTCAATTTCCAGTTCATCGTCCCGCAGACAATCCAAGCTCGCAGGTGTACTGTTAAAATAAGTATCGAAATAGGCAATGCCATGACGACCGATGTACGAGAGAGTGAGGGGCCGCGAAGGATCGACAAATGGGCGCATCTGAGTTTGAATTCCCGTATCACATTCACCCGCAATTACCCTACTAAGTTTCCGGTCACGCTGCAAACGGTGCACTAGGACAGTGCCATCAGCACGTATCCGATACTCTCGTTCCGGCTGCAGTTCGGTATGACCGGCATCAATGCGATCAAGGCATGAAGTCAAAATCTCGGCCAAGCGGGAATCTGTAGCCACGCCGTCAAACATGTTTTGTGCTGTGTGGACTATAATAAGCCGGAGCTGGCCGTTCTCAGCGTGGGCGGTCCGAGAAAGGCCTGTGATTTGGTACATCTGGATTGGAATGTTGGGGCAAACCCAAAGAATTCTGGCTGGCTGCCTCAGTAAACGAGTGATCACGTGGAAGAATTGGGGATCCGAAATAATCGGTACTGGACAATCGTCGAGCACTAGGAAACAAGTTTCAGGACCAACATCAGCGATTGCGTCTTCATCCATTTGCCTCAGCGAAACGTCACCGGGACGGCTACGGAAATGTCGATACAGACTATCAACCCAGTTTGGAGTAGATTGCCGCGGAGAGTGAGTCAGAATGCAAAGCTTTCTTGAGCTTTCTTTTCTTTGTTGTGCGTGATATCGCACGACGACGACAAGCCTATCCAGGGTGAAGTCATGATAGGCAAGCATTATGCTCCATTCGCTAGAAAGCTTATCTTGGACCAGAGACGTTAGTTTCTGTAATTCCATTCTTCTCTTGTCTATTAGAATCATGAGAATTCCGGTCATATTGACGAAGGTACTCGCACGCGCCAGATCCTCGATAGCGGTTATCAAAACAACATCGCAGGACTGTTGTTGCAACGTTGGTTCCGAAAGGTTAGACTCAGAATTAAACGTTACGAATTGTACCCGGGTGTCCACAGTCGGCGAGTCCGTCGGGAATTGTGGCGTTTCTAAACGCCAAGGAATAACACAAGTGTAAGAAGACAATGTTCCGTCCTGAGTATCAACAATTTTAAGGATAGAGGAAGACAAGTTTTTGTAGTCCTCAGAAAATTCGAGGATGGATAGATTAGCGCGCTTGAAACAAAAGAGCCGGAACAGGTTCTTGAAGTTTGTACAATGTGAAAGATCCCGGGATCGCATAAAGTCCACATCAGGTTGCCAGTCCAATGTATAACATATGTCCTTTGCCTCGGTGGCGGTGTTGGTTGGATCTGAACTAGGCGCTGTACTTCGCAATTCAAGACCGGAAACTGATAAGACGGGTTGTGTGCCAGCTGTTGCCCTCATATTCACATGGCTAGTTCGAAAACCTGTCGATATCAACGACGCAGAAACCTGCATTGACTGCCCTGGGTCTCGCGGTACATCACTACCTGCAGATATCAAAAGCTCGTCAATGCTAACTGGTACAATAGATCCCAGTCCAAGGTTAAGCTTCGCCATCGGTAGAGCTGTGTGAAGGATAATATCCAGTGTTGCTGGGTGAATGAGATGCCTTCTTTGATAGCGTGCTGGCATGACGGCCCCGACGTCTGGAATTGTGATTTCCGCTTCTGTCTGCGAGGTATTAAGCTCCAGCTTTAGATGAGTGCAGCCCATGAATGTTTTCCCATATTGGTTCCCAGTTGAAGAAAGTTCTGCGTATATCTCATGATCACCGAGCTCAATTATCTCTGTCGATGGCGTCTCTCTAATACTAGAGTTAGGCATCTTGTATATTGCGGCCTCAACGTTATTTCGATCTAGCAGAACACCTTCAACCGTGCCGGTGCAATACTCGTACCATTTGCTATCCGTTAAAGCTGTAATAGAGTAGTCGAATGCCAAATTCCCTTCTTCTGAAGGTTTAAGGGACAGTTGCATCTCTTGGCGCATTGGGGGGCTTGCTACAACGAGGGCTCGTAAAAACGCCACGTTCCGAACAACAATATTTTCCAGCACCAAGCTTGGGTAACTCTCACGGCAGAGTTGTAGCAATGCCTCAAAAACCATACATAGATAAGCAGACCCCGGGAATACCACAAGGTCATCGATGACATGATCGCTCAGCCAGGGAAGACTACTAATATCTATGATGTGGCGCCAGCGTGGCTCAACAGGGCTTGAGTCTATGATACGGACGCCAAGGAGGTCATGGTATGGCTCACGGCGCTGCCTGTATTCTTTACTGATTCGTGATTCATACCAGTGTTTCTTGGAATAGTCCCAGGAATATGATGGGAGGCCTGTCAGAATGGATGCGTTGCGTAAAGTTGGAGTAGGCTGAAACATCCAGTCGGGGTTAATATTAACGCCATACTGAAACAAGCAGCCAATCATGTCCAGGTAACTTGATACTGCGTCGACATCTCGCCGAAGCGGTGAAGTATAATCTAACTTCTGTTTCGTGGTCAAGACATTCTCAAGGGATTGTCGAACGACCCCTGATAATGCTGGATGCGGACCAATCTCAATAAATACCTCATGAGCGTCAAGGGTAGCTGCCAGATACTGATGCCCGAGGGTTTTTATAGCATCATAAAATCTGACTGGTGAGACGAGATTGGCAACCCAGTAGCTGGAATCAAACCCGGTTGTTTTTATCTCACCAGTAACTGAAGATACAAACGTGATATCTGTGTTTCCCGGGGTAGAATAGTCTAGGTCTTTTATACGACAGCGATAGTCGTCGGCCACGGCATCCATATGCCTGGAATGATATGCCGTATCGAGCAACAAACGCCGGTAGCGAACATTGCCTTCACTCGCTAGTTGAGAAGTGAGCTCATCGATTGCAGCCGCATCCCCCGAGAGGGTAACACTCTTCGGGCTATTTATACAGGCAGTCGTGACCACCCCTTTCGTCAAGTCTTTTGTAAAATATTCAACATCTGATTCTCCAATAGCGACAGAGATCATGCCGCCTCGAGGCAAGCCCTGAGATATAGAGGCGGACCGCATGAAACCGCGATGGAAAGATACCGCTAAAGCAGTCCGGTGGGTTAAGTACCCAGCCATGAATGCAGCCGCAATCTCGCCACTAGAATGGCCTACTACGGCTTGTGGTCGTACCCCCCGAGCACATAGCAGAGCTATCAGGGCAATCTGTACTGCGGTAGTTAGTGGTTGAGCAAGTTCTGCCGTATTGACCCGGCTATTCCCCAGATCTTCGCTGAGTAATTCGTCCTCCAGATCCCATGTAGCTCCCAGCGCGTCCAGTATCTTTTGAGAAACGCGTATGGAGTCTCGGAAAGCCGGACATGGTGCCGATTGCTTCAGTAGGCTGCGACCCATTCCCAACCACTGAGCACCCTGACCAGTAAATACAAACAATATCCGGGGTATACTATTATTAGATGGACTTCTAGGCGCAGCGAGACCCCCATCCAAAAGTTTGTTTTGTAACGAGTCATGGTCTTGGGCTACGCAACTGAAGCGCCAAGGGAAAGAAGTACGGCGGCTACAAAGAGTGTACGAGAGATTCCACAAGTTGATGTGCGGGGTGCCGGCAAGCCAAGTGTGGTAGGACTTAATCATGTTGATTAGTGATGCCCGACTATTGGCCGACAATACAAATAGCTTGGGTAAAGACTCAACAACCTCCGCGGAAGCGAGAATTGTTGACGGAGTCCGTTCCAATATCGCATGAGCATTAGTGCCGCCGAAGCCAAAGCTGTTTATAGAGACGCGTGGTACAGAGTCTCCACTGCCTGGAAATCTCACTGACGTACTCGGAATATACATATCGTACGGTGCGCGGTTAGTCGTTTTCCGCCAACCCGCCACCTACCCACTTCTGTGACCTTCTACTTCTTAATGTAACCTTCTTGGCGATCCAGTTATATAAGCAGATACGGAATAATATAAAGAACCCGACGTAGATATTTATTTTTATTACTAGAAATAATCCTAAACTTGGCTTTTTAAATTTTTGTATAAATAATAGCTAGGCTAACGTTAAAAAATTAAAATACTACTAGGTTAAAATAATAAATATTTAATTTATTAAATAAATAAAATATAGATTTTTTATTATTAATATTATTAAAATAATATAATAAAAAAAAGTAAAAATTTTATAAAGTTTAAAAAATTTTTTATTTTATAATTATTTATTAAATAATAATAAATAATTATTAAAATTAATATAAATAGTTTATTAAGGATATTATTATAATAAAATTTTAAGATTATATATTATATTATAATATTTACTAAATATTATTTTTAAAAAAAACTATATATAACCCAGGGCTATAATTATTATTTTAAATAAATAAATAAAATTAATAAATAATTTTAAATAACTTATTATAAAAATTTAATTATATAAAAATAATTTTAAAATTTATACTAGTTTTAAAAATAATATTATTAATTTTAATTTAAAAGTTTTTTTTTTTTTTATTTTTAATTATATTATTTTAATAAAATTTTAACTTAGTTTTAGTGTTTTTTTTTATAACTTTAATTAAGTTAATAAAATTAACTTAATTAAATTTTAATTTAAAACTAAGAATATATTTTTTAACGCGGTTTATTAAGATTTCAGCGTTATTAATAAAAAATATTTTAATTAGTGCTGCGGTTATATTATTTTTTTTTTAATACTAGAGGGCTTTCTACAAAACAGCTACACAACTTTTTATTAGCCCTGTGGCTTAGCTTGTCTTATTTATATAGGACTAGGCAGGGTTATGAAATTAAAGTAGCAGTTTTTTTATAGGTTTTTGTGTAGGTTTTTATATAGGTTTTTTTATATAGTAAGACTTTGCGGATAAAATATATATACCTGGCGCTATAACATTAAGTTTAATATAGTTATATTAGTTATTTTTTTAATTATTAAATATAGTTATAAGCGTAGAGTTTCTTGCTTAGTATATTAAACTATTAATATTTAAAAAGTTATTAGGAAATTAGTTATAATATATATATTTTTTGTAATAAAGCTTCGGTTTATTATTTTTAATAGTATTAACTATAATATAATTTTTAGTATAAACTTTATAATAGATTTTAAGTTCGCGTTAGTTTAAGGATTAGATTATATTATTATTAATAGTTTAATATATAATTATATTAGTGTTTTTTTATATAAAATTATTAATTTTATTAGTATTAATATTTTATAAATAAAAGTAATTTATTATTTTTTTTAAAAAATATTTATTAATATTATTATTATAAGTTAAGTTTTAATAATTTATATATATTTATGTTTTTAGAACATTAAAAAGCTTTATTAAAAATAATAGAATTTTTTTATAGTAAGGGCTTAAGTATTATACTATAAAATATGCTTTCAGGGTAATGCTTTTAATTTTTTATTTGTTTTATAATTAATTATTATTTATAGCTAAGCCGTAAATATAAGTTTTATAGCTATTAATATTTATAAAATTAATATTAAAAACTTATAGCTAATTTATATAACTAATAAACGCTAAATATATTATATTTTATATATTATTATTAAACTTTAAATTTATAATTATTATTATTTAGTTTTTATTTTTATATTTATAGTTTTATAATAAATTAAATATTTATATATTATTAATTTTTAATATTATATAAGTTTAATTATTTTATAGTTTATATTTATATATTTATTTAATATAATATATTTTATTAATTAATATTATTTTATTTAAATATTAATTTTAAATAATAAATTAAACTTTATATTTTAAAAATTTAATAATTTTTATATTAATTTAAAAAATATTTATTATTTATTTTTAAAGTTTATTATAATTAAATATATTTTTATAATGGGAATTTCTATAAAGGCATATACTTTTACTAAGGAGGCATATATTTATAGAAGTATGCGTATTTGATTAGTTATACCCCGCGTTTAGTGGGCCTTATACCCCGCGGTTAGTAGGGCTTATATATGGCTTATTCGTTTTTTTACGCACGGTTATACGGGGCTGCCCGGCTAACTATAATAGTACCTTGGATTTTATTTTAATTGTTTTATACGCCAATTTAATAAAAACAACGTTTTAAATAGTATAATTAATAAAACTAAAAAACTATTAGTTAAATATAAAACTAATAGCTATATTTATTAGCGCTGCTATATTTTATATTAAAAAAAAAAAGTTATTATAATAAGAAAAAGCTTTAAAGTATAAAATAAAAAAAAACCTTGAGGTATAAAACAAAAATAAAAAAAAAAAAAGTTATTAATTATTATATATATAAAAAAACTAAAAAAGATTTTTATTAAAATAATTAATATTTATTATTATATTTTATTATTATTATAATAAAGAAAATAAATCTTTAAAGCGTTAAAAAATTAAATAAAAGTTTAAATAAAAAATTAAATTATTTATATTATAATTTTAAACTTTATTATTATTTTAAATAAACAGCAGCTTTAATAGCTTGTTGTTTTTAAACTTTATTTTATTTAAGTAAAAATTTTATTTTATTTTTGCAAGTATTTATTTAAGCACTTAGTATTTTAACCTTATATATAATTTTATATATTTTTTATTTTTTAAATATTAATTTTTAAAAATATTTATCTTAATATTTTTTTTTTTTTTTATTTATTTATTTAAATAATTAAGGCCGTTATTTTTTTATTTTTATATTTAACTAATATTTATTACGTTTTTTATTATAAAGTATTTATATTTATCCGGTTTAATTTTTATATTTAATACTAAAAAATTTTAATTTTAATTTTTTTAATATATTAAATAAAATAAATTTATTTTACTTTATTATTATTATTTTAAATAAAAATAATATTAATTATATAAAGCTATTTAATATAAAAAAATATTTACGCGGTTTTTAAAATACTTAGAATACTAGTTAAAATATTTTAATTATTAATTTAACTTAAAATAAAAAATAATAAAAAGATTTAATTTAGTATAAAATCTAGATTTTTAATAAACTAAAAAAAAACTAATTTATATTGAACCGTAGTATTTTTACGTAGTTTTTTAGCTTTTAAGTTATAATTATTTTTTTTTAAATCTAGTCCGTTAAAACTAAAAAAACAGCGTTAATAACGTAGTAATAAGCAGCAGCTAAAAATAAAAATCGGATCTTTTTTTACGTGCTAAATCAACCTAGGGGCTTTAAGCTAAGTAAAAAATTAATATTAAAACTAAAAATATTATAAAATAAATACTAATTAAATATAAAATAACTAATAAAATAAATATAAATTAAATATTGTTTTAATATATATAATTACATAGTTTTATTATTTATATTTCTTAATATAAAGTATATATACTTTTATAATTATATGTTTATATAACAAAGGTGCATGCTTTTATAAGAATTCTTTTTATAATAAATAATATTAATTTTATAATTTTAATTTAAATTAATATATTATAATATTAATAAAATTTTAAATTTTTAATAATAAATATTTATAAAAATAATAAACTTTATTTAATAAATTTTTTTTAAATTTATATTTAAATAATAATATATATAAATATTTTAAATTATATATATAATATTATTAAAACTTATATTTTTAAAATATATTATTTTTAATAAATTAAATTATTTTTTATTTTAAATAATTATATAATTAATATTAAATATATTTATAATAAAAATAAATTATAAATTAAATATAATTTTATTAATTTTAATATAATATATTAAATTTATAATTATTTATAATAAATTTTATTAATAATAATTTATATAATATTTAATAAAAAATAAACTTATATATTTATTATTTTAATTTATATATTTAAAATTAAATATAATAATTTTAATATTAAAAAATAAATTAATTATATTTATAGTTTTAATAAAAT